>PVLA01006046.1:0-132337 GCA_004027455.1 Hydrochoerus hydrochaeris | reverse complement strand
CAGAAAAAAGGTAAAAATATTACAGAATTTCAAAAAAAAGGATAAACAGTAAGAGATCACTGGTTGATAAATTACTTATTGTCCTTTTAGAGATAGTTGTTCAACTTACAAAATTAGAGCATACAAAGTAGACATTCAAGCAGTGAGACTGCAAACAGATCTTTTCAACAATCCAACAAGAACTTAGAAGTATAGTTATCAATCCTACACACTTAAATATTCATGCAGTTATATCTTTTATAGCATTTTCTATTTCCTCTCTTTTTTACAATAACAATTATGCATTTTTTAAAATTTTTATTTAAAGAAAAAAAAGCAAAAGAAAAAAGGGTAACAACAATACACAGAATTCTAAAAGAAAAAAGAAAAAACACTAAGAAATCACTAGTTGATAAAATACATATTGTCATCTTGGATGTATATGTTCAAGCTACAAAATTAAAGGATACGTAGTAGACATTCAGACAATGAGACTGCAAATAGTTCTGCTCAAAGATCCAACAAAGATTCAGCAATATGGTCATCTATTTTACACATTCAAACATACATACAGTTATATCCTTTAGAGTCCTTTCTTTTCCTGTCTTTTTTACAATAGCAATTACACATTTTGGGTTTTATTACTCTTATAGTTCTTATCATATTTACAGCAGAGATGCTATGTGATATTTATAAACATGATTTTTAATTATTTCACTAATGAGGATAGTCTCAAGTTGTCTCCATTTATCTATGAAGGCCTCAAGATCATCATTTTTTATAGCTGAGTAATATTCCATTGTGTAAAAATGCCACATCTTTTTCATCCACTCTGCAGATGATGGGCATCTTGGTTGTTTCCAAGATTTAGCTATTACAAATTGTGCTACTATGAACAGGGGTGCACATATATCACTGTGATATGAACTTGTTAATTCTTCTGGGAAAATACCAAGGAGGGGAATAGCTGGATTGAATGGAACTTCCAATCCTAGTCTTCTGAAAATTCTCTATATAGATTTCCATAGTGGTTGTACCAGTTTACATCCTCATCAACAGTGGAGCAGTGTTCCTTTTTCCCCGCAGCCTCACCAACATTTATTATCAGTTGATTTCTTGATGGCAGCTATTCTTTCCGGAGTGAGGTGAAATCTCAATGTTGTTTTAATTTGCATTTCTTAAATGACCAGTGAGGGTGAACATTTCTTCATGTATTTATCTGCCACTTGTATATCTTTCTTTGAGAACTGTGTGTTCATCTCACATGCCCTTTTTGGAGAGAGTCTTTGAATTTGGGGAGCTTGATGTTTTCAGTTCTTTATATGTTCAGGATATAAGTCCTTTGTCTGAGGGGTTGCTGGCTTAAATTCTTTCCCATTCTGTGGGCTTTCTTTTCACTCTGTTGGTGATTTCCTTTGAAGTGCAGAAACTTTTCAATAATATGAGATCCCAGTTGTTGATTCTTTGAAGTGTTTCCTGTGCAGTTTGCATTTTGTTCATAAATCCTCTGCCTACCCCTATGTCTCCAAGACTTCTATCTACCTTGTCTTCCAGTAGATTTAGTGTTTCTGTTTTAATATTTAGGTCTTTGACCCATTTAGACTTTAGTTTTGTGCATGGTAATATGCATTGATCTAGTTTCAGTCTTTGGCACATAGAGAACCAATTTTTCCAACACCATTTATTAAAGAGGCTGTCCTTCTTCCAGTGGATATATTTAGCCCCTTTGTCAAATATCGGGTGGCTGAGTATCTTTGTAGTTGTGCTTGTATCTTCTAATCTGTTCCACTGATCCTCAGTTCTACTTCTTTGCTAGTACCATCCTGATTTTATCACTGTAGTTTTGTAGTATAGATTCAAGTCAGGAATTGATATGCCTCCTGCCTTGCCTTTGTTGCCCAGAATTGCTTTTGCTATTCTAGGTTTCTTCTGTTTCCAAATGAATTTTAGGAGTTTTTTCTCTAGACCTGTGAGGTATGTCAATGGTATTTTGACTGGGATTGTATTAAATCTGTATAACAGTTTTGGGAGTATAGCCATTTTCACAATGTTGGCTCTTCCTAGCCAAGAGCAAGGAATGTCCTTCCATTTTCTAATATCCTCTTCAATCTCCTTTTTCAGTGTAGTGTAATTTTCAGCATAGAGGTCTTTTACATTTTTAGTTAGGTTGATTCCTAAGTATTCAATTTTTTAGATGTTATTGTAAAGGGTGATATTTCCATAATTTCTCTCTCAGTGAGTTTTTTGTTTGTGTACAGGAATGCTATTGATTTTAGAGCATTGACTTTGTATCCAGCTACACTGCTGAACCTGTTTATTAACTCTAGTAGTCTTTTAATGGAGTTTTTTGAGTCTTCTATATAGAGTATCATGTCATCTGCAAATAGTGATAATTTAACTTCTTCCTTTCCTATCTTTATTCCTTTTATTTTCTCTCTTGTCTGATTGCCCTGGAGAGTGTTTCCAGAACTACATTGAAAAAGAGTTGTGACAGTGGACCTCCTTGTCTTGTTCCTGATTTTAAAGTGAAAGCTTTCATTTTTTGTCCATTTAGTATAATGTTGGCTGTTTGTTTGTCATAGATGATCTTTATAAGGTTGAGGTAGACACCATGTATTCCGAGTTTCTGAAGGATTTTTATCATGAACATGTGTTGGACTTTGTCGAAAGCTTTTTCTGCATCTACTGAGATAACCATGTGGTTTTTGTTTTTGGTTCTGTTGATGTGGTGTATTACATTTATTGATTTGTGTATGTTAAACCATCCCTGCATTCCTGTAATGAACCCCACTTGCTCATGATGCATAATCTTCTTGATCATTTGCTGCATTCTATATGCCAGTATTTTATTGAGAATCTTTGCATCAATGTTCATTAGTGAGATTGGCCTATAGTTCTCCTTTTTGGTTGGATCTTTCTGTGGTTTGGGTATCAGAATAATACTTGCCTCCAGGAATGATTTAGAGACAATTGCTTTCTTCTCAATTTCATTGAAGAGTGTAAGGAGTATTGGCATCAAATCTTCTCTAAATTTCTTGTAGAATTCAGCTGTGAATCCATGGGGACCTGGGCTTTTCTTTGTTTGTAAGTTTTTAATTACATTTTCAATTTCAATAGCTGATATTGGGTTATTCAAAATTGCTATATCTTCTTAGTTGAGCTTTCGTAGTTCATATGTTTCTAGAAATCCGTCCATTTCCTCTGTGTTTTCCACTCTATGTGAGGAGAGATTTTTCAAAGTAGGTATTTATGATCTTTTGAATTTCCATAGGATCTGTAGTAATTGCCTCCTTTTCAGTTCTTATTGCATGAATTTGGGTGTTTTTTTTTTGTTTCTCTTGATAAGTATAGCTAAGAGTTTGTCAAATTTCTTCATTCTCTCAAAGAACCAGCTCTTTGATTCATTAATTCTTTGCAGTTTTTTTTTTTTAGTTTTAATTGCATTGATTTCTGCTCTAATCTTTACAATTTCCTCTCTTCTATAAGCTTTGGGTTTAGCTTGCTCTTCTTTTTCTAGAAGCTTGAGATGGAGCATTAGGTTGTTTATTTGTGCTCATTCTGTTTTCATGATATGACAACTTATTGTTATATATTTCCCTTTTAAGACTACTTTTACTGCATCCCATAAATTACAGTATGTTGTTTCTGTGTTTTCATTAAATTTTAGGTATTGCTTTATTTCTTCTTTAATTTCATCTGTAGCCCACTGGTTGTTCAAAAGGTTGTTATTTAATTTCCATGTATTTATGCAGGTTTTGCAATTTCTTTTGCCATTAATTTGTAATTTCAGTGCACTATGGTCAGATATTATGCATGGGATGATTTCAATAACTTTGTATTTACTTAAGAATGTTTTATGGGATAATGTATGGTCTATTTTGGAGAATGTTCCATGCACAGCTGAGAAGAATGTGTATTCTGATGTGGTTGGGTGGAACACTCTGTAAAAATCTACTAAGTCCAATTGCTCACAGGTATGATTCAGCTCTGTTATTTCTTTGATGACTTTTTGTCAAGTTGATCTATCTTTTTGTGACCATGGGCTGTTAAGGTCCCCTGTTATAATTGTGTTCTTGTGTATTTGGTTTTTCATGTCCATTAGTATCTGTCTTACATAGTTAGGTGCTCCTGTACTTGGTGCATATATATTTATAATTATTAGTTCTTCCACTTGAATTTTTCCACTAATGAGTATGTAGTGACCATCTTTACATCTTTTAATCATTTTAGGTTTGAAGTTCATGTTGTCTGCAATTAGAATAGTTACTCCTGCTTTTTTCTGGGTTCCTGTTGCATGGAATACTGTTTTCCATCCTTTGACTTTTAATCTATAAGTTTCCTTTTGGGTAAGATGTGTTTCTTGTATACAGCATATTGTAGGATCATGTTTCTTGATCCATTCTGTCAATCTGTTTCTTTTTATAGGTGAATTGAGGCCATTTACATTTATGGATATCACTGATATGTACTGGCTTGACTTTGCCATGTTATGTTCCAGTTGTTTGCTTTCTGCTTTTCCCCTTATTTAATTGCTTATCCTACCTGCTGGTTTCTTTCTGTTGTTATTCTGGGGATTGTGGTCATTTTTATCTGTGTAGTATGTCTTTCAGTGCTCTTCTAGGGTTGGTTTGGTGGACATGAATTTTTTCAGTTGTTCTTCATCATGGAAATATCTTATTTCTCCATTAAATTTAAATGAAAGTTTTTCTGGGTACAAAAGTCTGGGTTGAAAGTTGTTTTCTTTCAGTGCTTGAAATACCTCACTCCAAGCTCTTCTTGACTTGAGGGTTTGTGCTGAAAAGTCTGCTGTGAATCTAATGGGCTTTCCTTGGTAGGGGAGTTGTGTCTTTTCTCTAACAGCTTTTGGTGCTCTGTTTTTATGCTGTATGTCTGAGACCTTAATTATGTGTCTGGGTGTGGATTTATGTTGATTGTAATTGTTTGACATTCTATATACTTCACTTATCTGCATATCAGATTCTTTCCCCATGTTTGGAAAATTTTCTTCTATTACTTCTATGAATATTTTGGCTACATCATTTGCATTGACTCCTACCTCTTTACTGATGCCTATCAATCTTATATTTTTTCTCTTGGCATCATCTTGAAGCTGTTGGATTGTCACTTCATGCTGCTTGTTATTTTTTAAAGTTCTATCCTTTCATGATCACTAATTGCGATCCTCTCCTCAAGGTCCAAAATCCTATCCTCAGCTTTATTTAAGCAGTTTTCCAAGCTTCAAATAGAATTTTTTGTTTCTTGGATGTCTCTTCGAGTTTGTTTCATGAGTTCTGCATGTTTTCTATATTGTTCATTCAAGGTTTCAATCAAGTTTTCATGCTCCTGTACTTTTTTCTAGATTTCTTCTTTAGCAGCACTCAGCAACTCCTTTACTAAGGTTGTTATCTGTCTTTATGCGGGCAAGTACTTCTAATTTGATTTCCTCTATAGCCTCATGGAGTCGGTTTTTTATTTCACTTGCTATCTTTTCAGAGATTCCCGGTGTGCTATTTTTGGGGTCCTCTATTTCAATATCTCCTGCACTTGCTTCTGGTGGACTAGACATTTGAGACTGCATTTTGCTTTTTTGTTTTGCCATTTTCACTCTGCCTGATGTTTTCTTTGTGTAGGAGGGGGTCACCCACACTCTTTTCAAACTCACCAAGGTCTTACAGTTAGTTGGAGGAAGCTTTACTACTGGCCTTATTTACCCACAGTACATCTCTATTTTAGGGGTATAGTAGCACAGTTAATCCACTGTAGTCCAAGGTTAGCTGCCTGGGAGCTAAGTTCCAAGTTTTTTCTGTGTGTTGGGATTCTGCCAGAGTGTGTGGTCAGGGCCCAAGCCTGGAATCCTTGTCCCACTCACTGCTTGGCGTTTGCTGGGGTGTGTCCTGGTTGGGCCGCTGTCCTTGTGTGGCCTGGGGTGGTCTGGGATGCAGTGTGTAGTCTTACCACCTGGGAGCAGGTTCAAAGTCCCTTTCTGTGTTCTGGGATTCCACCAGAGCACGGGGTCAGGGCCCAAAGCTGGAATCTTTTTCTAGTATTTTCAAGAACCAATCTAGACATATTCATTAGCACTTAAATAGAGATGTTTCAAGGATAGGAAGCATTCCTAAGGAAATAAATAAAATTGTGAACAGAAACATGCACAAATCAAAAAGGGAATGTTTAATAGCAATTATCAGGAGAGGAAGAACAGTAAGTGTCCAAGAGGAAGTTAAGTAAAATATGGTATGTTCAAAAGAGCTTTCAATTAATTTAGTGTATTGAGCATATCTCTATCTTTCTTAGACACCACTCAAGGAACAAGAAGTAAAAAGATGAAATGGTTTTCATTGGAAATGAAGATAACCTTTGAGAAAAGTTTTCAGATATTTTCTGAAAGACAGAGCAGATGAACAGAGCTGTAAGGCCGGACACAGACTGAAAAAGCAGAGGCCATACCAAGGCAAGTGTGAGCCTCTGCCTCCTAACCAGCAATCCTCATGTCTTACTCACTGCCTTGCAACTGACACAAAGTAAATGACACCCACACTTTAAAGGAGGAGACTTATTTAGGCCTCCTTTTTTTTTTTTAAGAGGATTCAGCTCACAGTCAGTTGGCTCTGAGGCAAGAAAGGTATGATGGAAAGATGTGGCAGAAAAAAAGCTACTCACATTGTGGTGGCCAGGAGAAAGAAAACGGAAGAGCTAGAGGAAGAAAAACACCCTTCCAGGTCATCCACTGGTGACCCACTTCTTCCTACAGACCCCACCCTCTTCATTCAACTCTGACTTCATCAGAAATCCACTGATGGGTGTAGCATTCCACGATTGCTTCACCTTCCAAAAGCCCATCTCAAATCTAAACCACAATATGCCACAAATTTAAAGGGATCTGGATAGAAGAGCATATCTTCTTTGGGAGAAATAAAATTATCATCAGAGATATCTGAGAAGATACTGTACCCACAAAGTAAAACAAACAACAATTGAGAAATAGTGACATAAATTTTAATAGGTTTGCTATAACAAACGAGTGCATCACATGGTAGAAAGTTGAATTTAAGGAAAGCACTTATGAAAGAACACCAAAAAACAAAAGCAAAAAAAATCAAAACAGACAAAGCTATTTAAGAAATATTAAATCTGCCTAAAATGTCAACTCTCCATCTAATGGGAGTTCCATAAAAAAGCATCAGAGAAATAAAGAGAAGGTTATCATCAAAGAAAAAAAAAAGGTTTGACTTTATGACAGTTGAAAGGCATCAATCTCAGATTGAAATGGTTAGTGCAATGAAGGTCAGGAATTGTTATGGTTTGAGTCTGCACATCCCCCCAAAGCCTCATGCAGTGAGGGAGGCAGGCTTCTAGAGTCTGTGAATGACTCCTGGTCCAGTGCTGGGATCATGGGTATGAGAGTTACACCCAAGTGGGTGTGGCCCACATACAATGCAAGGGACAGAAAGAGTCTTCTGTCTGTGCTCTTTCCCTTTTGCTCTTGTTGCTTGTGCTATTTTCTACAGCCATGAACTGTTGCCCTCTGCCTTGTGCTTTTGAGCCAGCTGATTATGGACTGAAACCTCCACAGACTGTGAACTAAATAAACCTTTACTTTCCTAACTTTAGGTGTCAGATATATTGTCTCAGCAATGAGAGAAAAGTAAACAAGACAATTAGATTCAAACACAAACCATAACAGAAAGTAAAAAAATGTTACCTATAAAACAGAATCATGGGATACAGAGGGATTGCATGATGGCTGACTGAGTGGTGGCATGATAAGAGCCTCTCTGAGGAAAAAATAAATAAAAACAACTCAGATGCTGGAACCTGGCAACATGGAGAAAGCCAGACAAAAGGAGAGGAATTCTCACGACCCAGGAAGAAACTGAGGAAAAAGAAAAAGAAAAAAAAAGAAAGAAGAAAAAGAAGCATAGACAGAGGGCTGGAGCTGGGCAAGCCCTGATCACTGTACCAGCCCATCTTAAAGTCAGGTGACTCATGATCGAGCTGAGATCTCAGCCCTGCAGAGAGTGGGAGTTGGTGAGCTCCAGACCCTCTGCTGGATGAGGCGCTGTGGCAGGGAGTGAAAACAGCCAGTTGAGCTGCACGAACTTTGGTGAGTGATGAGAACTGGAATCCCCAAACCAGGAGGACTGGCTGGGCGACATTTTGGAGTTGGGCAGCGACATTTTGGAGTTGGGCAGGGCCAGCTTGAATCAAAACCCGAGGCAGCATCTGCTGATGACTCCTAGTCCAAAGCAGATTGGTGGGATCTGCTAGGGCAGGGCCACTCCCCTGGTTGAAACCCAATAGCCAGGGACCAGGCTTTTCTGGGCCAGTGGCATCCCCAGGGAACACACAAACTTGTTGAAGTATAAATTGGTTGACTGGCATAGGGGGAGGAGCCAGCTCTCAGCGTGCAGCTCACAGATTCCCAGTGGACTGGGGGGTGGTACTTCCCTAGCAAGTGCATTGCAGAAAAACTGTAACCAATAGGAAAGGCCCAGAGACCTCCACCACCCACCTGTCTGAAGGGGGACAAAAACATGACAAGACAGAGAAAGAGCAAAAGGTTCCCAACTGTGGAACCAGGGAAAGTGAGAGCAACAGAGGTAAATGCAGGGGAGGTTGAGAGCAGCAAACCTGTAATGTCAGAGACAGCCTCATCAGAAATAAAGAAATATATCCATGACCTCATTGTCGAATTTAAATCTGAAATACTAACTCAGGTGAAGCAAGGTATAAGAAGATTAATAAAAGAAGTCCTGGGTAATCCTCAAGTAGGCACAAATGAAAGAATAGAGGAATCCAGAGAAAGGAGAGAAGGCTTTGATGAAGAATATAAACAAAATCTAGAATATATGAAACAGATCCAAAGAGAATATCAGAAAATTAAAAACTTGATTGAAACCTGGCAAAACCTTTTAAAAGAAACTAAAGACAAACTTTCAAAACTTGAAGATAGATTTGCAAAGTATGATCATGAAAGGAAGGATCTCTTAAAAATAACAAGGAACCAGGAAGCAACGATACAAAGGCTAGATGATGACAAGAGGATTTATATCCTAAGAATAAAATATGTGAATGAAGATGCAGCAACAAATACAAATGAAATAAAAAGTCTATTCACAGAAATAATTAAGGAAAACTTCCCAAACATAGGTAACGGAAGTGAAGTTCACATAAATGAGGCATATAGAGCTCCAGCCAGCTACAACCCAAACAGATCTACACCCAGACATATAATAATCAGGATCCCAGAAATCCATCACAAGGACAGAATATTAAAAGTGGTCAGAGAAAAGAAACAGATTACCTATAAAGGAAAACTCATCAAAATCACAGCAGACTTCTCAATGCAAAGCATCAAATCACGAAGAGCTTGGAGTGAAATATTCCAAGCCCTGAAAGAAAATAACCTCCAACCCAGAGTGATGTACCCTGCAAAACTCTCTCTCAAAATTAATGGAGAGACAAGATATTTCCACGACAAAGAGGAATTGGGGGAGTTTGTGACCACCAATCCAACCATGCAAAGAATAAGGAAGGACATTCTAGAGAGAGAGAAGAAAATCACCAGGGTTCCAGGAATAATGGCAGAAAGGCCTCAAAGAAAGGGGCAGACAGTAGAATGAAGAAGAAAAGTAAACAAATAACAACAGAAAAATAGCATGGCAGAGATAAGACAGAGAAAATTGGTTATATCACTGTTTTATCTTGACTGATTTTATTTGAATCTGGTATGCTTGAGAGTGTCGAGTCTGAGAGCAGGGGCAACTACTCTGAAGATGACAGGATTCAATAGGATCCCCATTCTGGTTTGATTGTTAACTGCCTTTGAAGTCCTAAAATGTCTCCAATGTTTAGATTTCATTAATAGTGTAAAGCAAGGCTAAGTTTATATTATATTTGACGTACAGACAATTTTATTGAAAATAACAAGAAACATCATAGTGACTACCATAGATCACCTAGTGTTGTGTTTTTGTATGTTCTTTTCATTTTGTGTTTCTCTAGGAATTTGTATTGCTGACTTGTTTTGATTTGTTTCTCCCACTAATACAGAAAGGCTAGGTATATTTGTAGAGACTTATACATGTGTAGAACTTCTAAGTAGTTATGAGAATGGATTATAGTTATTGTAAAGAAAAAAAGGAAAAGAGAGTATTCTAAAGGATATAACTGCATGTATGTTTGAGTGTGTGGAATTAATAACCATGTTGCTAAAACTTTAGTTGGATGGATGAGCAAAGCTGAATGCAGTCTCACTGTTTGGATGTCCACTTTGTGGACTTTACTTTTGTAACTTGAACAACTGCATCTAAGAGGAAAGTATGTAATTATCAACTAATGACTTTTTACTGGTTACTATTTTTGGTTTTTTTTTCTGTTTTGTTTTGTTTTTGAGATTTTGTATTGTTTCTACCCTCTTTCTGTTTCAAAATTTTTTCTGAAATAAAAAAATTTTTAAAAAAGCAAGAGGAAGAAAAGAAAGTACTCTAAAATAGATAACTGTGTGTATACTTCAGTGTGTAGGATTGATAACCATTTTACTAAGTTTTTGTTGGATCGGTGAACAGAACTGTTTGCAGCCTCACTGTTTGAATGTCCACTTTGTAGGCTTTAATTTTGTAACTTGAACAGCTATATACAAGAAGACAATATGTAATGCATCAAATAGTGATTTCTTACTCTTTATTTTTTTTTGAAATTCTGTATTGTTTCTACCCTTTTTTCTGTTTTGCTTCCCCCCTCTTTAAATAAAATAAAAAAAAAACAGAATCATGAAATTCATGAATACTAACAATAAAGAGCAGATCTTAGGAACTGTCTTGGCTCTCGTGTGTTTTAGGAACAGGTTTCCTTCCCTCTTTTCTGATCTCCCTGTCTCAGGGCCACAGCCACATACCCCACAGGATGGCCAGGGCTGGCGCCCACTAGGACTTCTGCCTGCTCAGCCTCCTCAGGCTCAAATCAGAGCCCACTCAGGGGCACACTGCCACCAGGCCCAACAGCACTGTGTGGAAGATGTCCCCTTTCCTGGAGCACTGCTTTCTAGTCTCCTTATCAATCATGAAGAAGTACCTAAGAGCCAGCCTCACAAAATCTAGACATTTACAGAAGCATCATTAAGAGTCTAAGTCCTTAACAGGGACTCAAACTGCCAAAATCAGGCAGAGGGAGAGGTTTTGCTGTAAAGCAGAAAGAAGGTCATTAAAACAGTGACTCACCCAAGCTCCTTGCCCACTCATTTAGTGGAAAGATTTGTTATCTTTACAATGTGCACTTTTATAAATGTTGTGTAAATGTATCATTTGCATTTTCACATGTGTAACTATCTCTGTGTTTTATCACAGAGCGAATTATTAGTAGATAGTTTTATCACAGAGCGAATTAGAGATAGTAACGAATTTTGTATTATGGCAAACAAATTTGAGGTCTTATTTTAAGTCAAGGCAACATCAAATGACATTTTCTCTTTGTTATTAGAAAATTTAATGTTTCAATGCACCTTTTCCTCATGACATTTGTCTTTCAAGATTGATAGGTTCTTTTTTAAAAAAAATAAGTGTTTATGATGTAAATTAAAATTTCACCATTCTCTTTGAAAACTGTGGTTTGCCTAAGAACTGGCTTGAAACATGTGTTTCCAAATTTGAAAATTCTTTAGTTCATTTACCCTTTTTAGAAGAGAAAGAGATATTTGTTGCACTTGTTGTCTGTTTCATTATTTGTTTACTGATCCTAAACAAGATAGAAGCCTCAATTTATTCACTCTTTTCCAATATGCCTTTTCTAGTTTCCAGATTTCACTTGATGTTTGTAACACACTGACTTCACTATAAAAATTCTTATGAAAGTTCCCAACAGCAAGGAAAATCAGAGAAAATTCCAAAAAGTTAACAATAATCCCATCACCCAAAACCAGGATCCCATTTTGGCAAATTACCCTTTAGAACGTATTTCAGCAGTTTAGTTATACCTCTGTGCTAAATTGCTACTATGTTAATAAATTCTTCTTGTGCCACTATTTCTCTAAACACAAATTTAATGTGTGAAAAATATAAAACCTAATATGCTTCCCACAGTTGCATCATTATCTTGTCATACGTTCAGGTTATTTTCAGCTACTTAGCACTCTAATAACTAGGTATTCTAGTATTATTGTTAGATTGTTATACTATCATTATCAGAGTCATAGCTAGTTTTGAGAGGGGCTATCTCATTCAATCTACCTTCATTCCTGCAGAACCGTCACTCCAGGCATGGACAATACCTGGTCCTGACCCTACTCAACACCTGTAGGAGCTCGGGAGCACAGGGAGAACTTTTCTCCTGGTTGGTCATACAACATTCAGAAAATGTTCTTTTTCTTTACTTGGTGTTTTATAATGTCAGAAATAAGATTTAGTTGTGACAGTTAAGTAAAGCCAAGAGGAGTGTATTCAGTGTAAAATAAGTCTGAAACATTTTATTCACAGTCCAATACATTATCTATCCTTAACTCATAATATGAGAACAATTTGAGGGAGAGGATTTGTTTCTTTGCTTTTATTTTTGTTTTTTTTTTTGAGGGAAGTGGAAGTCACAGAAACAAAAACAAATTTTCAGAAGTAGAATGAGCTATGTTGGTTTGTTTCTTAAAATCCAAAAAATAATGACAGAAAAGAAATTCCTTCTTTATAGAATATCTCCATGGCATTGGGACTAAGGAATACTTATTTCTTTATTTTTCTATTTATAATCATATCTGTTTGAAACACAACATTACCAAAGTCAAAGAGAATTATAATAACTGAATTTTGGAAGTTTAAGGCACATCCTTTTCCAACAGTGGGAAAAAGTCCCCTTCCAAACCAGTTTTGATGCTTGAATGTGCTATTTATACACATGATCCCGTGACAGCACTCTGGTTTTTACAACATGGCCTATTGGTTTTGTTTGTCTGAATCCCCAAATCCCTTGTGAAATTTGGTCTTATCTTCTTCTTATCTTAAATTATTTATGGCGTCCTCTCACCACTGGGACCCTGGCCTGTCGTCCGTGTGTGCTTCTAACTGGTGTCCGTGGATGGTACCGTCACCTGCACTTGCAACTCCATGTACTGAATGGCAGAATCCCATTTCCAAATACACACGTTCACTTCTACAAACCCAACATGGTCAAGTAACTGATTCTCTGTTGCTTCCATCTCTCTGAGTTGTCTGCCTTGTGCTTCTACTAAGCAAAAAGAAAAAACAAACTAGCTCAAATACTTTAATTTTCAGTTCAAAATGGGAATTGAAACCTACAGATGTTCTAAGGCTCTGTTAAATATTTTCCATTTACAAGCAAACTGGGTTTGCACAAAGCCAAATAAGACATTATTTCGGGGAAAGTTTTTGCACAATAAGGCAAATGTTTATTTAGCACAATCACCTTTGGAGAAGATGTGGGTGATTCAGGTTCTCCTAATCCTGTCATGATATTGTCTGATCTTTATCCTGTTTTGCTTGAACTCTCCCAAGTGACCCTACCATAAGGAATAATCTCTCAGGGGGAAGCCAATTTTCCCCTGTCAATATTTCCATTTCTTATTATCTACAGATTTATAACCCTTGACAACTCTATATAAACCTTCATATATAAGTTGTTATTTCCAAGAAAATGCAAACTTTGGTAATTTATAAACAAACATATGAACACTGTGTAGGAATAGATGGTATGAGTAGTAGACTGCAGAAGGTCCAGACTCCTGGATTTGGTTGCGTTTGTTGATATGATCTTCCTATAAGCGATTCCAAGTTCAACATGCTACTTGGCAACTGTGGCAGTGGCTTTCCTGTTTCTGGGGCAAAATACTTTACTGGAAGAACTCCTTTCTAGTCCTTGTCTTGGTTCAGAGGAGTTCACATGTGTAATACTTTGAGTATAGTCCGTGGCAAGAATAAAGAAATAAACACATATCTGTAGTGGTGGGGAGTCAAGGGTGTCCAAAGTTCAGTCCGAACAATGGCTAACCAGAACAAAGGCCTCAACCCGGGGTCAAACCCAAGTTTTACTAATTTGTGAAGAGGGGAGTAGCTCAGGGGTGTGTGACTGTGAGAAAGGCAGGATGCATGTGAATGCTGTGAGCTGGGCTAGGCAGGAGGTGAGATAGCACCTCTGCAAGATGCAGAGACAGGTTGCAGAAAGAGTAACCTGCATGACGCAACTTGAGGAAGTAGCTTGTGGTTTTGGATCCATGCTTTAGCTATGATGTGTGTTCTTCAGGCCCTGAGACCTCATGGTCTCTTTCTTGAGGCTCAGTTGCAACAACAGTATAGCATCACTCAGTCTACCTCATGCATATGAATTGGGAGCTATGGGCGAGGTGTCACTGACATGTCACGTTGCTTTCAAGACTACACATCAGCACCTTTGTTAGACCCATTCACATTGCTTTAAGCCAGTTGAGTGGATAAAGAAATATTCTAGCCAGTGTGCACATATCCATACCTGGAGTCCTAGGGCCAGGTTTAACCAAAATGGAGACCAGTGTTCTTCTTTCAAGGAGAGCTGTCCTGGTGTCTTCCACACTTGATATCCACAAGTTATAGGAGGAAAGGTTTATTTTAGCTCACAGTTTGTAGAAGTTTTAATCTATAGTTAGCTAACTCCTAGGAAGGCTGGCATGGCTGAGGAGCATTTGTTCTCCCTGTCTGGCAGAGAAGAAACTGCTCCTTGCTACACAGACAGAAGAAGTGAGCACTTGAAGCAGGAAAAACAAATACATATATATAAATATATATTCCCACTGATGTAGTATCACACACCCATGATCCAGTCACCTCCTAAAAGTCCCTTGTATGCGTACATTAAGTTTTGGGGGGACACCCAGATATAAGCCATCACAGCAACTGTAATTCTCATCTTTTGTGTGGTTGGTTAAATTAAAATTTAACGTTAGTAACTTGCCCTAAATGAAATTGAGATGCTTAAATGTCTTAAGTGTATTTTAGCATCCAAACTATTGGAGGGACAAGAACATTAAATTTTTTTTCATGCAGGCTTCTCATCCACATATTATACATCATAACAATGTAGTTTGGGAATACAGTTCCTTTATGAAGGCTTTAAACATTCTGGTAAAGAAATTCCCAGTATCTTTTTCTTTTTCTTCTTCCCAGTATCTTTTAAAAGGGCATTGATATGGCTACTTTTTGAATAGATTGGTGGGGAGATTTTCCCACTTTATTTCAGTAGCCACAAACGAGTAGATGGCAGAGACAGTATGCTGTGTCTGACTAATGTAAAAGTCAGCAGCACAGTAAATATTGTCTCAGCACTGAAAGAAGCAGAGGCAGGAGAATTACATGCCTAAGTCCTTCCAGGGCAACCTAGATAGACACCATTTCAAAGTTAAAAAAAATAACAAGGGTTGAGAAGTTAGCTTGTGTTACAACACTCCTGGGCCTGATCCTCAGTACTGTAAAATAAATAGTCACTTCTGCAGAAACATATGATAAATTTTGATTGACCCTTGGTCCATAACCATTAATGATTTAATTAAAAAAACAGAAATCATTGAGAATATATGTATACTTTATATTTACTATAGAGATTTAATGAAGGGACTTGGTTTTACAGAGGATAGAATTTCTTGGACCCAAACAGATTAGTTAAACCAGAGAATATCAATAGCAAGTATGAACAGTTAACTTCTACCAATCAAAATCTATCTCACAGTGGACTTAAGGCATTTATTTCTCATGGAGTTATTTCTCCACTGTTAGACTAGACAAATAAGATTTCCTCAGGAACTGGCAGACTCCACACACTCCATGCGGGCAATAACATTACTGTAGAAAGTCCCTGGATAGCCTGTCTCAGCATTAGGTCAGCAGCAACACTCAGGTATGCATGCTAGACTGACAGCCACCTCGTGGTCAGAGCCAGGAAAGGTTAATGTCACCATGATCATCATCATCATCACTCTCATCTTTGAAGGCATAACAGACAAGAATATCACCATCATACTTAAATACAGAGTGATTTTTCCCATAGTCCTATTAAAGTTTCCAGTTTTGTTAATGTGGAGAAGGGTTGGACATAAGAAAATGATAGTATAGTAAGATTAATAAAACAGAAAGAGTAAATCTAGATATCATCTACTGGTATCTGCGATGCATCCAGGCAAATTGGTTTTCTCAATCTCAAATAGATGGAAATTAGCTGAAATTATTTACATTATCCAACAGAATGTCTTCACGAGTGAGATATCTTCTATCTCCAGGTTTGGAAATATAATTCTGTTATCTGTTTTCACCATTATGTCCTCAACAACTCTAGCCATTTCCCTGGTACAAATGACCTAACATGAAGCTATGATAAGAATGGCATCATTCCAATATATTCTGTGTTGTACTCAGAGATTGCTAGGAAAACAATTATATATAGGACACAAAATTTACAGTATTATTTTATAATGGTCATCCAAATAATTAAATGCAAAAGAAAGAGTACAGGAAATCTATCCACACACTAAGACTCAAAAAATCCAGCTGGGGGCCTGGATGCCATGGTAATATCCTGTGTGAGTCCAGCTGAAGACCTAGAGACTGTGAGAATGCACCCCCCCACCCCATGAGTCCACCTGAGACCTAGAGCCCATGACAATATCTCATGAAAGTCTGTGTCATAGATCTGTGCTGGAAAGGCACAAAGGTCAGCAGCAGAAACCAGAAAAATCTGTGCCAGCAGGATGAAGGATCTGTGCCAGGAGGCTGAGGGTTCTGCACTGGAGCTAGGGAGTGACACTCAAAGTAAGGACCAGAACTCCCCACAGCTATCCTCAGTGACAACAAGATCCCAAGCTCCTCTGACGATGAGAACAGCTGAGTTTGTATCAGGAAACCAGCATGACAAGCTTCTCCTGGATATTCAACAGCACACCATCTTCCCCTCCGGAAGCATTAAAGACCAGAGCTCCTCCAAAGTGAACTGCCACCATTCCCAGCAACAAGATCCCGAGCTCCTCCGATGATAACAGCCAAGTTCATGTCAGGGAAGCCAGCAGGACAAAACCCTTCAGGAGAACCAACAGCAACAGGGCAATCAACAGCACTCCTTCTTCCTCACCATTTTTCCTTTTTATGTTGGCAACAATCCTCAGGTGGACCATCCACATTCGGCACTAGGCTGATTCACTTCAGCTGGTGCTACAAATGGACCACCAGTTATCAACCCCCCACACTCTGGAAAGAAGTAGATGCTACCTTCGATATACAGAAAGATTCATGACAAAAATGAAGACTTTCGACCTTATTGAAGTCTAACAATCCAATAATATGGCATCTTTGGTCTGACCACCTCCAAACAGAAGGAAGGCACGCTAAGCGTAGCCCTTTCTTGGGCCTTTCTGTGGACAATCTATAACACAGCTGGAGTGGCATTCTAATTCACATACAGGTATCAAAAAAGCTTTTGGCTAGGAGTGGAACTCACAAAAGAGAAAAGTTTTGACTACAGAAACCTGTAAAGCAAGTAGACCTGTAGCTTTTTCAAGGATCCACTGTTCCAGGGAACTATGATACACAGAATTTCTGCATGGAGCCAGTGACAAGTCCTCAGAGAAGAAATATAGTAAAAGTCACTTCCTTGTGGTGTAAAATCCCTTGCACAAAATTATCTTCCTTCTAAGGACCAGTGTGACACTTGGATATGATGAGATGACTGACTTGAATCTAAGGGAAACTCACCATGCTCTGAGCATCAGATGATCAAATTACTTATCCAGCTGCCTTCCATTATGATGTAGGAAAGTGCACCTGATCAGTTCCCAAGGCACAGTTTAATGAGCAGGCTCCTCATATTTCAATAACCCAGCTCTTGACATATTCTCACCCTTCTTTCCTTATATTGCCGTGATTCACCCCATGACTGGGTGACTGAAGAGGAAAGAAGTCTGAATTACACACGGCTTTCGTGTTACATATCCAATTTCTGGAAGTAGACTTCTATAGAGCCTGTCCCTACTCCAAAGAAAAGAGAAATCCTTCAAGTGGGTAGAATTTGTTTTCCCTATCTTCTAGAAAAATTTTATATACCTACCAACCTATGTGGAAGACCTTATAGTTTGGCCTTCTAGTCAAAGATTTAGAAGAACATGACCATATTTATTGACATGCAGGTTAGTGAAGGGCCATGGAAATGCTGGATGAGGTTATAATATTCAGATGCTATGTGTCCACACAGCCCAGAGTTTACAGCTCCAGCAAGTAAAGCATGTCAGCCTAACAGCTCAGTCTCAGGTAAATGCCAACGATGAGACAAGCAATTGTTTATTTTATGGTTGGTTGGTATTTATCTGGGTTAAGTCATCTGTCATAGGCAGACATTGAAATGGTATATTAAGTCAGGTTATCTGGTTACTCGAATTATTTTTCATCTTATCTTAATGTCCTCTCCTCCTTTTGTGGGTTGAATTGCATCCTCAACTCAGGATTAAGTTGAAACTCTAGCCCCCTAATTCCTGCTATTAGAACTTTGCTTGCAGCTAAGCTCTTTGCAGATATAATTAAGATATAATGTAGATGAGGTCATACATAATTCAATATGAGTGATTTCCTTATGAGAACGGGACTAGAGACACAGTCACCCGGAGATGACAGAGGCAGGGACTGGAGTGACATCCAAAGATGTCTGGGATTGTTGCCAGCCAAAAAATATGCTGCTGGTAGAGACAGAGAAGGACTGTTTCCCTAACGTCCTCAGAGGGAGTGTGATCCTGACACCTTGATTTCACTCTTATGACCTAGGAGTCATAAGAGTGAAACTAGGAGAAGGTAAATCTCTCTTTCTTCAAGCTGTCCAGTTTGAAACACTTCACAGTGGAACTGGCAACACCACCTCCTGACTCTTCTTTGAGAAAATATCAATATTTTGGGTCATTCTTCTAACTCATTCCTTGAATGCACCTCTAGATCAGTGCCTTTCAGGGTTTCTTCAGTTTACTTCTGATAATGTCTGCATTAGAATTTCTGGGATGCATACATAAATGCAGATTCCTGGTCTTCACTGATCTCCCAGCTACTGAATCTGATTCTTATGGGTATGAAATCTTCATTTTAAAACTAATGCAATAGTATGCAACGGGAACTTTATTAAGAAATCTACAAGGGTTTAATCTTCACCACCAGTAGTAAGTTACTATTATACTTTTCATTTTCCAGAGGGGACACTGAAGTCTAAAAGCTGAAGTAATTTGTCCAAAGACACTTAGAAAGTGAAGGTGATAGAATTTAATTCTGTACCGAGATATCCTGAGTCCAGAGGCCACATGCTTAGCCACTGTGCTGTGCTGCATGGTTTTCCCATAGCGTCTACATTCTTAAGGACTCAAATTTAAAATTCAGTTGTCTGCTAACTTTCTTTTCACAGCAGATACGGTTGTGCACCATATCACAATGTCTTATCCACTGGGGAACACACACACCACGGAAACACGGTTTTTACACATGCTATGCTCAACGATGAAGTCAACCATTGACAGTGTCCTAAGCATAGGCGTGACTGTAATAGCAACAATCATAAATTACCTTTTGTCTAAATCTGCTTTGATAGTTTTCCCTTCCTGTGTCACAGTCTATTCTTTTTTGACGTCTTTTAAACTCTTTAACCCATTGTGATTTTGTTTTAATAACAACGTCCTTTTTTGAGTATGATTGCTAAAGCTATCAGTGAATTCCCTGTGACACACAGGAAGAATTTTATGCGAGACTCCTAGCAGAGCTTTCTACACTCTCCCTTTCCTCTCATTTTCTTCTTTACATTTCCTCTGCCCTGTCTTCTCCAGCCCCACTCCATGCTAGTGGCATGCTTTCTCTTTAATCCTTTCTGGATTCTATTTTTGTTTCCACTGTGTAAAGACTACCCTTAGTCGCAATTCCTTATTATTTCGTGCAAGTGTTTCCCAAATTGAGAATGCTTTTCCTGCAACATCTTCCCGAGATAAGGCCAGGAAGTTCTGTGTACCACACACTCATCCGTGTGCTGGTCAAACTCCCCAAGAATGTTGCAGTAAAGAAAAAACTATTGACTTTGTTTAACCAAATATTTCCTAAAATTTCTGACCATGACATCTTTGTGTGTTTATGAGTATACCTGTTTAAATTCCACAGCGCTGTGGTAAACAATGACCTTCACATTTTTCCTGCTTTGTTTTCAATCTATTTCCATATTCCCAACATTTCCTTTAGCCTTTGATTTTTAATTTTTTGCTCAAATTTTTTCTTGTAAGTTCCAGACTTACAATTTAACTGTTAGTTGATTTTCCTACCTATATTCATTATTTGCACCTCGACTTACACATAGTTACCAGCAAGTTTTATATCTTCCCAAACAAACCTATTTCTTTTAAGAGCTTCACCATCCAGGCTAATCCAGGTAATACAGAACTAGGAATCAGGAAAACTGAAAGCATTTCTTAACTTTTCCTTCTGAATAAATTAAGTCCGATTATTTCTGCTTTGAATTACTTTCTTTTCTGTCATATCTGTTTTGTATCACTGTTGCTGGCATTTTAATTCAGTCATTCATCACATAACTATATGATCAGAATAGTTTTGTCATGTTTTTGTGTTGTTTGTTTGTTCTTCTTTTTAAGATGGAGTCACTGTGCTGCCCAGGTTGATCTCAAACTTGTGGGCTCAAGCCTTCTCCTGCCTCAGCTCTCCAAGCAGCTGTGACTACAGAGCATGTGCCACCATCCTCTGCTTGACTGGCATGGTTCCTGCTGGTCCTCCCAATCTTTCTTCCTAATAGATCCCAAAAACTATCTAGAGTGAAAATGTGCAAAAACTATTTGTCTAAATTCTATAAACTGAAGCAGGAAATACAAAAACCACTGAATGAGACATTATGCTCACATATCTATCATTTTCCTTCATAAAATCCACCCTGTAACCACACAGATACAGGTTGTGTTCCTTCAGAGATGCAAAATTCTCATGCAATTCTGCCCTTACTCACTGCATTCCATCTCCTTAGACCATTCTAAGCTTACTCCTTGTCAACTTCATTCATGCTTCAAGGTTTAATCAGGATATTTTCATCTGTGTGAAGCATTACATGATTAAAAGAAAATTAAGATAATTTTTACTCCCTTCTGTAAACTGTGAAAGCACCATCCATGCACCTCCCTCTATCATAGTACTTAGCAGATACAACAATAACTGCCACTAAAAACATTAAATACAGAATTGTAAAAACAAATATATTGTATAAGGATTAACATTAATAAGTGAAAAACAAATTGAGTTAAAATACATGATTAAAATCTTTTTGAAAGTAGTTAGACATCTATCATATAGGAAAACTATTATTGGGTGATACAAAGTCTGAAAATTTAGCATTAATCTACATGGTTAGGAGTATAGTTTATTTTGACAATTGTGAGAAGGGAATAGCTGGTGGAATTTTTTAAAATTTTTATTTAAAAAGAAAAAAACAAAACAGAAAAAAGGGTAGAAACAATACAGAAATTCAGAGAAAAAAATAAACAGAAATCACTAGTTGATAAATTACATATTGTCTTCTTAGACATAGTTGTTCAAATTACAAAATTAAAGAATACAAAGTGGACATTCAAACAGTGAGGCTGCAAACAGTTCTATTCAATGATCCAATAAAAGCTTAGCAACATGGTTATCAATCCTACACATTTAAACGTACATGCAGTTATATCTTTTAGAGCACTTTCCTTTCCTCCTTTTGCTTTTTAAGTCCATTATTTGTTTAGTTATATCATGTTTCAGGTTGCTCAGTACCTTACTGATCTGTTTTGTTGTTATTTACTTTTTAATCACCTTATATTATTCTGTTGCTTTGTTTTTGAGTTTCTCCTCATCTATTCCCCATTGATCAGCTTGGGTGGAGTTGGGAGTGTTTTGGAGGCATTTTGTTACTTTGTTATCTATTTTTTGAAGGTAGCAAAGTACAGAAGAACAAGACAGATCAGAGCCATCCAAGACAGAGCAGTGAAATTGGCACAGAACCTCACAGCAGGTCACCAGGACACCAGCAATAGGCACAATAGTACATCCTGTTTTCTTCACATTAGCTGTTCTTTCAATCAGGTAGAGCAAAATGGAAGGAAATATCAAACTTATAAAGACAGAATATTGAATAGAGCAGTACCATTAATCAGACCTGAGCAAAACAATGGTAAAAATATTTGCCTTCAAAGAGATGGTAGAAGGAAATCCCCCTTACTTGCCCACTGCATATGTTCATCCTCCCAAAAGATACTCAGACCTCTGGTTCCCACATGCTAACGGGGGGAGGGGGAGAGATATGAATCAATGTCTGATTATTAGCCCTCGCACTGGCAGGCCCCCAGCTGCTTACCAGGGTGGCAAGCTGGCTGCCTGTTCTCCCAGCACCCCAAGTTCCAACATGATCTGTTGGGGGTATTTTTAATGAGTTTTCTTTTGTTATATTGAAATCATTATATTTAACTCAAATCTTGACTCCAAAATTATCATATCTAAGCTCTCAGTAAGTTAAAAGTGACTGAATTATATTTCTTTATTGAAAACTTGATAGGAAAGCAATCATATATAACATATAGAATTTAATAAATATTTAGAGAAGTTAAATGTAATGTTTCATTATCGTTAAATATTTTCTTTTGCTCTTCCTTTCTTGATATGGACATGGCTAGTTGCTTCTTTTGAACATAGAACACAAAAGTTGTTTTAAGCTATTTACTGGCTTTCTTTATAAAAGTTATAAGTCTAAGAAATGAACAAATATACTAGTTTTAACTTATTCCCTTGCTGTTTTTATTCAAGGTTACAAATCTCTTTTTGTTTCCTCTCACTTCCAAAAAGCCTTAGAAGGATATATATATCATGTTTGTGTGCACCATGTCTTTCATAAAGGGGGAAATAGTTAACAGTTTGAAAGTTAAAGCCAATTTTCTGAAGGATTAAACCACTGTGGTTGGAACCACCATGTGTGGGGAGATAGCAAGGTAACTTTTTAACAGACCTAGCACATATTTCTTGGTATTGAAGACATTTTCTTCCATTTTTGCTTTGTTAGTTTTTGTCTCAGCAGGTGCAAATGGCTTGTGGTTGATTGAAAATAAAAGGGGACACAAAAGCCTTTCCTATTTGCCACTGAGTCTGCCATCTAAATCACCCTTACACTGTGAATTTGTCTAATGATCAAAATATTCAGTGACAGAATGTCTCCAGATGTTTTCTTTGTGAGGTTCTCTCAATAAGAACAAAGAAACTTAAGAATTTAGTTCCATTGCATGCTATTAGAATTTCAGATACATCCAGGCAATTTTGGCAATTTTAAGATTTTATTCTGGTATCCTATGGTGCTTTGTGTAACGAGCCTTCAAATGGCAGATTTTGATATTCTGTTACCTATTCATATATGTATGTCTCTATGTGGTATATATATGCAGGCATATACATATAAATGCATGCATGTGTTTATGCATATAGGTAATGAGTTTGCTTTGCTTTTTAAAACATTTATCTCACCAAATTTCTCAGTGACTCTGCTGTGAATTTGGTTGATTACAAACATTATATCCCTGTATGAATACATTTATACTCTGAGAATTTTTAAGTAAATTACATTATAATTGGGCTTAGACTTTTCTGTGACATTAGAACACAACTATTTTATCTTTTCAGAATATTATTCTTAAAACACTTAAAGTCGTTTGTAACAAAAAAATCAGAGGAGAACTGTGAAGTGTACTTTTACAACTCACAAATTTTTATTTTCCTTTATTATTTCTTGAAGTAAAAATACTTTGTCATGCGTGAGATATTCTATAATTTTTTTCTTTTTTACCATTTTAATTCATTAGTGTATATGTATAGTACATGATGTTTACCTTCTCGTGTGGAGTTGGCACATGTATCTAACACATGACAGTTCCTTTTCTTATCCTTTATTCTTTACCTCCCTCCTCTTTTTCTCCATCTTGACTCCCCTTCTCTTCTAAGATGATCTAACTCCTCACTCTGTTATGTATTTCTTATTTGGATCTTTCCTTTTGCTCTCACGTAAGAGAAGCAATGTGATATTTAAGTTTATGTGTCTGATTCATTTCACTTAACGTTATGGTCTCAAGGTGCACCCATCTTACTACTGATGACTTAAATCTATCCTTTTTTTATGGAAGAAAAGATTTTCATAGCTACTCACAATAGGCAAGATATAGAATCAACCCAATTGTCTATCAACACAATTGGCAGGGTATAGACTAGTTAAAGAATCTGTGGATTGTTCCAGGCCTCATGAGTTTGCATTGTGCATTTGTGATTGGCTCATTGTCTAGTGCTTGGATTGGTGGTGTCAGGGCTACACCCCCCTAGGGGAGGAGCCAGCATATGATGCAATGGCAGGAAGAAGGCATGTCTCTCTCTCTTGCCAGTTTCCGCTGTGCTGTTTGCAGCCCCCATGAACTGTGGCCCCACCATCCCACCCTGCCTTGGAGCGAGCTGAGTATGGACTGAAACCTCTCAAAACTGTAAGAAATAAACCTTTCATTTCCCAACTTTAGGCATCAGGTATTTTGCCTCAGCAAGGAGTAAAAAGTAACTAACACAGAATATATACCAATAAAATGTATTTACAAAGTAGAAAGAAAAACATTTTAATTAACAATCTATTCTTTAAAAATAAGTTATGTAAAAAAAATGTTTATTTAAATATAAAAATAAAAAATCTGAGCTTGAAATCCTAGCTCTCTGGATAGCATAGGCAGAAGGATTCCAACTTCAAATCCCAAATTCGAGCCCAGCCTGGGCAACTCAGAGACTTAGTGAGACCCTACCTGAGCACTTTCAAAAGGGTTCAGGATGCTGCTCAGTGCAAAGGTCCTGAGGTGAATCCCCAGTACCACAAAAAATAGATACAGATAGATGATAGATAGAAGACAGGTAGATTAGATAGATAGATGGATAGATAGATAGACAGACAGATAGATAATAGATAAGAAAAAAGCCAAAATCAGAGAACTAGGGTAAAATAGTGATTACCAGAGGCCTGAAAAAGAAGGCAAATGGAGAATGGGGAAGACTATTTAATGGTTACAAAGACACAAGGTTAGCTATTGTTACACAGGAAGGTGACAATAGTTTATATTATTGTATTGCATAATCAAAATAGCTGCAAAAGAAGAGTTTTGAATGTTCTCATCACAAGTAAGTGATGAATGTTTGAGAGGATAGATAACCTAAGTATCCTGATTGATCATTACACAGTGTGTACATGCACCAAAATATCACATTGTATCTTGTAAACATATGCTATTATCTGACAAGTAATTATTAATATTTTAAAAACTCAAAATTTTAAATATGGAAAGAACTTTCAAACATCATACATGAATAAAGTAGCTTACTTTATATCAGAGTTTCAAGAATATAAAAGTACTACTATTAAAGAAATACTGTAAATCAACTTAAATATGTTTATGGAATATTTAGCAAAACATTTAGAAAGTCATTTCCGAAAACACTTGGCTCTATAGGAAATTTTTGAGGGACAAAAATCTATATTATAAACTGAATTGTGATCATTTATTTTTAAGAGAATGTCTTTCATATTTGTTTATCTGTGCTTAGTTTTTAAAATATACCTTCATGCCTGCAAGATAGAAAACCTGAGCTATTGCTTATGACCCTTCCCCAATGCTCAGGGTTAACCTGAGCTCCAGAATTGTAAGTCCTGGCTTTAGCTAATCCTAGCAATAAAATGTTCAAATATTCTCCCATAGAAAACATACCCAAGGCTTCCTGCAGGAGCTTTGAGGAATTGAGGCTTCCAGTCACTCTGAGCACTCACCCAGCAGCCCACCCAATGGGAAGGTGATGCCAATCTGTGAATTGGAGAATTATCCAGACCAAATATAAGGAAAATGGTTTATAAATATTGAAACTATTGCAATGTAGAGATTTAAGTTTCAGGAGTATATACACAAATCAGTTATAAGAGATACTATCTTAGGAGAGAATACTTCATTTAACTTGCAATTGGGCAAAAGTGGTTATTAACGAATGACATTCTGTTATTTGTATTGATAAGAGGAAAAAAAACTGTTTATATGTCAGAACATCTCAGAACATGCAGAAAAAATAAGTTAATCCTAATGAAAATATAAAATAGCAAATGCTAATAAAATGTAATTATCAACTAGAAAGAAAAAGTTTTAATTGAATAAGTATATAATCTATTATTTAAAAATAAACTTTGTAAAAAGTGAATTTGTTTATTTAAATGTAATAATAAAAACTTTAAGCATACCAAAATAAATATTTTTGGTTTCTAATAATTTTCACAGGAAATAAAACAGTAACTGGATTTTAAATGACTTAAGTAATTATGTTATTGTATGAAAACATCTAGCTCTGTGCCTTCTGATTAATTTTTTTCTCTTCTTTTCTTTTTCTTCTTTTTGTAGTTCTGTGATTGAACCCTGTACCTCTTGTGTGCTAGGCAAACACTTTACTACTGAGTCATGCTTTGGCCTCTTAAAATATGTATTTCTTTTTAAAAACATAAGTAAAGTATTGTGCTACAAGGCAAAAATGAAGAGATAAAATTAAATTATAAACAAAGAATATAACACTTGGGAAAGCTTGGAAACTTAAATCATAATTAAGAAAGAAAATCATTAGAAACATACATACAAATACTTCAGTGTAGCACCAAAACTTATGAGGCAGAAATTTCAAAGATTCCAACAATTTTTACTTAGGGTAAACAAAGTCATCATTCATGCCAATAAGTAAATGACTAGAAAACACATTCACTTAATAACAGAAACCAAAATAATGATTTACAAAGTGATGATTTTAAAAATTGATTAATAAATGTAAAACTTTTATGAAAACATAATCTCAAACCAGTCTAATCCAGAAGAATGAAAGAATATGTATGAACAAAACAATGACAGGGAGATAGGAAATACCCTTACTGAAAACTGAACTGAATTTAAAGAGCTGTTTTTGCAGACACTAAAATAAGTGTCATCCCTATGTCTTGATATGATTCATTTCTTTTTATTTTGCTCAGCACTAATTCAGCATCTTCAGTCAGAGTCCTCGCATCTTTCTTTCCCTGCGCAAACTTTAAAGCAGAATGTAAAGTGTACAGTAAGAGCAAGCATTCCCAACCTTGTCCTGTTTAAATGGCCCCTTAGTATCTGTTGAGTGTGAATGAAGCCACCTCAACCTCAGTTCAGCTTTTCCTGACTTGGTTTCCCTTATTCAACTAGATCTTCTACTGGATGTGTGCTAGAGGTATCCCTAACTGACCTTTTGATTTTTTTTCCATTTCTCTGTCTCAAGAAGACCATCACTATCTTCCAGTTGAACTCTCTGGTTAGATTCACGTCTTTGCCTTTTTTCTATATGATTTTCACTTCTGGAAGGTTTAGGTTCTTTCCTAGATACATCTTTGCTTCATTATTTTTTTTATCTGTTATTCTTTTTAAATAAATCCTCAGGTTTTTCTGATGGATTTTATTCTTTTTTAAAAATAATCCCATTAATATCTGTAGACAGATATTAATGCTCATTTTAAAGCCAAATTTAGACTGGTATATTTCATATTTCCTATGGTAAATTCACCTGCAGGGTGTTTCTTTACACAATTATTTTAATTATCTCTCATACAGTTTATTCAGTCATACTTAAGGATAAACTGTAGTCATTTGTAGGAAAATAGGTGCACTTTGAGAGTATAATGCTGAACAAAATAGACTAGGCACACAAGGTTAAATGTATATCGTTTCTCTTATATGGGAAACCCAAAATACAAACAAAATAAAAGAGAGGTGGTAGGAAGCAGGGATGTATGTAGTTTATGGAGACCAGGAGAAGATCTAGGAAGATGAAGGGGAGAGGGAGTAAAATACCAAGATGCAGCATGTACAATTTCCCAACATCTGTGTAATGTTTATGTACTGCAAACATATACTAATCTACGGATAATGCTAATAATAGTAACAATAATAAAGATTTGTCCTCACTCAGGTTTGTGTGCAGGAAGCAAAACAGCCCTGGGTACCACTGTGTCTACAGAAGGCTGCCTCTCAGATATAACTCTAGAAACCAAAGACAAAGGATGAAAGCGTTCCAAAAGCCAATTGTGATACCGCGGGAGGTAACAGAGAAAATGCTGAAGTCCATTTTCATAGTTTACTGATTCAAGCTACCTTCTAGATTTTTTATTGTTCTCACATTAGTGTCAAGCTTCTTTTATTGCATATAATGTAGAAAATTTCCAAAAGTGATGTATATGTAGGAGATATTTTAAGCAATGAATGAAGTCTTTTCTCCTCTAGTTGAAAGACAACAAGCCAAATCGCAATTATCTAAGGAAATCTGAAATGAGTATTACTGAGTACAGCCTCAGGAGTTTTGTTTTTCTTATCCAGTACATTGAATGTGCCTCCATATAGTTTTCTTACCTTTACCTGCCACCTTCTAATTAAATAAGCTGATAAAATTTCGTCTAATGACAGAATTTCCTTTGCTTGCCGGGATTGCTTTGTTCTACCCTGTGTCACCTGCCCTGGCTGCTGCTTTGTTCTACCCTGTGTCACCTGCCCTGGCTGCTATTGGAAGGATCTCTGCTAAGGGGTGTGCTGTAACTCAAGTAAAAGCAGCAAGTCCTTCATTGTTATAAATCGAATTGCTTTAACCTGTGACTGGGTTAAAGGTGGCCCCCTTTCAGATGACTGTGCCCCCTGCTGAAAATTGCCAAGCTGCTCTTTTTTCTTCTTTCCGATGACCTTAACAGGGTTCTGAAGCCCTTACAAATCTAAAGCAGTGACCACTTAGGCAGCCACAGTTTTCTAGTGTGATTTGATAAGCCAGATGTACTTAGTAGAGCTACCTTTGCTTTTCTATATAATGGTATTTTAAGTGACGTGCACTTTTTCCTCTAGGTTGCAGACATTGGATTACTGCATAATTCTTTATTAAAACTGGTAGGGCGTTAATTCAGTTTTTTAACTCTTAATTTGTCATACTCTGTTCTAGTTTCCTAATGAAAATCAATAGGGAAAATAAACCCTAAACACCAGAATCCTAAAAATTCTACTATTTTAGAATACTGTAGTCATTTGACTTAGGTATTCGATGAACGATGTCTGACTTAAAGAAGGATAAAACCATTTGTTTTTCAACAAGAAATCAGTGAAAAATACAAAATAATCACTAATGAATACACTGCTGAGTAAGCATGCATTGAGGAATACTATTCCCCACCATAAGCGAGGCAAACATAAAATACTCATAGCCCAGAAAATACAAGTTGAAACAAACTAATATAGTGACTGAGCTGAATAATAATATTAAAGTTGCATCTATTATGAAATAAGGTATTTTATGATTAAAGCATGCTTAATGAATTTATTCTTGTAATTTTCTGAGACAAACATTTTTGACAGCTACACATAACAAACAGAACAACTAGAAGGGGGAAACAGAGCTATTGATATTACTTTCTGAAAAGTACGTTTACAGAGTTCTACCCTGCTTTTATTCTGGGCTCGGTTATCAAGTTGTCGTTGGCAATGTCATCTAACCTTGAGAGAAATTCAAGATTTACCCAGTACAGAGATAGGTTTAGCAGAAAAGAGATGAAGATGTCAACTTTCACCCTAGGACACATAAAAGTAAGAAAAGTGATCTTCACTAAGCAGACAGGATAAGGAAAATGACATTCATATATCCTATGTAATTGAGTAAGTACTTTAGTTATATGAATATTTTCATAAAAGACATTTGATGATTCAGACTTTTAAAAATTTGATGACCTTTCGCAAAGCAATTCCCCGGCTATAATCTCAAGCCTCCCAGAATCTCATTAAGAAAACAAAAGAACTATGACAATAAGGAGAAGATGGGAATGAGTAGGAACCCTGTTTAATTCTCATTGTTTTGAACTATGACTCACTGACACTCAAATATACATGTTTTGAGTTCACATGTGGAATTAGACTAATGTCTTTGAGAGTCAAAGAAAATAATATTATATTATATTATATTATATTATATTAACTATACTGATATATATATAATTATATACATAATTATATAATGATATATAATAATATATTAATTATACTAATGCAGCTACTCACATTAAGCTTTCACTGTCTTCCGCACATAATTTCTTGACCAAAATGAACAGAATTTTACCTGAAATCTATAAGCAGATGTAATCACTCACAACAGAGAAATGAAACATTATGAGTTACCAGGAAGGAAGACTACATTTTCAATTCAGGCTCCATTTCCCTTTTCATGTGACATTGTTTGAACGTAATTAGCTTTACAGGTCTTGTTAACACAGCACAAAAATAAACTTTACATTTCAAGAAAGAAAAAGGTTACTAATTTTAGTTACTTATTGCTTATACAAACTTTTCATTATTATTTAGGTTATTTCAAAATTTAACTCTAGTTTTAAGATGGAATTTTTGCAAATAGAAGGATGATTTTTTGAGAGGAATTGTTTTGTCATTTTAAGGGATATTTTAGTTTTCATAATGTAAAATGTATGTGTGCTCTATAAGATGTAGTGTATGCATTTATATGATTATCAATTTATACATTTTACTGAGTAAAATGCTGTTTCTGAAAATAGAATGGACCTAGATTCCCTCTTGGCTATGTTCTAATAAATTTTTTTGGTGTTGCTTTGTTTGGGTTTAGTTTTGGCTGATTGCTTATTTGTTTGTTTGTTTTCTTGTACCAGGAATTGAACTCAGTCCTTCACACTGAACTACATCTCCAGCCTGTTTTCATTTTTTCATTGCTGAGTTGTGACAAAGAGTGCTACTAAGTCACTAAGTTGCCCAGGCTGGGCTCATACTTGTGATTCTCCTGCCTCAGCTTCCCAGATGCTGTGGTCACAGGCATGTACCACCACACCTGACTAAGCTGTGCTCTGCATGTTACTGAGGTGTGGACAGAGCATGGTGGTAGTCTTCTGAGCCTCGTATAACCTCTTTTCAAAGGATGAAAAGTTTCCTTTAAATTAAGGTTTGTTTCAACAAGCATCATTTTATTATAATAATACCTTCCCATTATAATCAATCTGAACATACGCAATGTTCTATTTTTCTCACAGCTTTTTGCTTTTATTCTAAAAAATGTTTATGGTACATGCCTGTGATGTAGCTCAGTGTCAGACCGCATACCCTTAGTGCAGTGATGACAAATGTTTTAGGACTAAGTGCCCAAACTGCAAGTCAGAACCCACTGATTTATCCCAAAGTGCCAACACCACAATTAAACCCAAATACTGAGGGTTTAGTTTAAAAAAAAAAAAACTGATATATTAGCATGTTTTGGCTTAAAAGAAAAACAACACATGTTCATAGGTCCACCTCCACTGCTACTGCATTTGCTGTAAGGATAGTGATACCTTTGTCAGGGGTTGAGGTAAGGAAGCCAAGTTCTTTTCAAAGTAATTATGCTGATATACTTGAGGAATATTCCAGAACATTCCATAAGAAAAAAAAATCACCAAGATCCTTTTACTTTTTCAGTATAAAAAAAAAACTTTCTATTTTTTTAATTCCATGTCCATTGTGGTGTTCAGAGCCTTCACAACACTGCTAGAGAGTTTCCTGATCGTGTGCCAGTCAACTTGGCCTCTTCTCACTCAGATGGTGTCTGACCGCCTGTCTCTGTGACGTTATAGCTAGGGTGTCTTCCATTTCCGTTTCCTCTCACAGGACAAATCACCTACATCCATTCCAATCCTAACGATATACCGTGGGTTCTCCTTCTGCAGACTCTTATCCACATTTTTATCACTGTGCTGGGTTTTCCACACCCTTTCTTCAATTCACGAGTGTTATCTTGCTCTTCCTTGTTTATTACGCTCCAGTAAAACTCACTGAATTTCACTTTTGTAATGAAACATACGTTTTCTAAAAAGAGACAGTTGAATAAGCCGAAGATAGTTTGTCCAGAGTATTGGATTAATATGGGGAATCTGACTCTTCATTAAAAAAGACTTCAAACGTTTCCCTAAACCACAGAACCTTCTAACATAGAAGTTATTTATTCTATTAAGATATATTATTTTAAATTTTTATATAATTTTTCATGACAAAATCCTTCAAATCAATTGAAATAAGATCTTATTAAAATTGGCAAATTTGTATTAATTAGATCATCTTCATAAATATTTTAACACTTTATTTATTGGAATTTCAATGTCATTCACTCAGGTGAAGAATTCTCAGAGTGAATATAATCACTTCATGTATCAGCAGACATTTTAGTCAACAATAAGCAAATTTTTATGTTTCAGAGACAACACTGAGCCACTAACTGAGGAAAAGATAATTATTTTTAAACAGGTTAAATTACTACATTTTTAATCATCTGGCTTTTTAATAGTTATTTAACATGATTTTATCCATATTTTCAATTTTTACCATTTTTAATTATTTTTTTCTGTGGACTCCAATTACTCATTAGTAAGTTGGACTCCATTTACTTGTTCATTTTTATTTACAGGTCAGGCAAGCAATTGCTTACAAATTCACAAATTCTCATGGCATCATATGCTACTGTTAAATCAGTCTTCCTGAGATTTGACCTAAACAATTTGTCACGTGATAATCCTAATAAGAGATGAAGACCACATCGTTTTTCTCTTTTTCTGTTTTAATACAAAGAACAATCCATCTTGTATATGCCCATGGTACATATTAGTATACATGATTTTTTAAGAGATATTCTTAGATGTAGCATCCAGCAATATGCTAAGCTGTAACTGGAAAAACAAAATGAAAAGAAAGTTTCCTTCCTACCATGTCTTGTAATGCATGTGTGTGCAGGCACACAGACACACCACACACACACACACACACACACACACACACACACAATCTGCTTTTAGCAGAAAGGAAGTGTCTATTGTTTCCTTCTCTCTTATCTTCTAAACCTAACAAAGTACTTTTTACTTTGCACTTATTTTGTTATGTTACTTGTCTTTAAATCATGAAATAAAATCCCCAAACCAGCAAGAGTATTAGAAAATATAGCATAATGATTAATAGATATAATTCTTATATATTATATAGAGAGAAATAGTAAGTTTCTCTCTCTTCTGTCTCTCTCTGTCTTTCTCATTATGCACATACTTGAGCACACTCTATTTAAAGTATCTTCAGAACAATGAAAAATCACCTGTTTTGATGTTAAAATAACATTCTATTGCAGATCATTAATATAATAATTGGTATATACACACTTTGTACCATTTGCAAAACACTCCTCATATGTCACATTGCATCCAAAGATTTTTCAGAAATAACCAAACAGTTAACATTTATTCTTCATGATTATCACACAATTATTCTGAGTTCTAATTTCACTACATATGTTCCTATTCTAGAATTTAATTTATTTCTACTTTATCTCCCTAAAATTCCATTCCCAGGCACTATATTTTAGAAAAATTAATATATGTCTTCCTCCAAAATATCTTTATTAGATATTACATAGCAATTTATTCATAATATTCCATACTGGGTTGGGAACACTGCATGTCCATCAATAGGGGATGATAAACAAAATGCTATATATTTATACAAATGGGTACTACACAGTAGTATAAAAAAGAAACCATTATCCCACAAAGCAATATTTAATCTCAATACAGATTTAAGAAAAAAGAGGCACAAAGCAATAAAGTAGTGCATATCGCATAATTTCATGTATGAAAGAACTTCAAAAATAGGCAAAGCTAATATACAATGAGGGAAGTTGGAGAAATGGTTATAGGGAGGAATTAATAGGGAATTTTCTGCATGGGGGTTATAAATGTGGTCACATAGACACATACATAAGGAATTAAAAATTAGTTAAGCTATATACTTAAGATTTGTATATTTTGCACTAGATAGCATGCTTTCAATAGGCTTCTGAAAGAAAAATATTTTCCATGAAACAAACCAACTAGAAAATTGCATGTCCTGAAACTCTACTGTTTCTTCATTTCCTGTGTCTGCAGATCACCATTCTCCCAAGATCCAGAATCACAACCTAAAATATTTTTGAAATTGTTTTATTTCTTTATATATCACTTTACTTTGCCCATTAGTCTTACCAATTTTGTCTCTGTAATAGTTGCTTATCATATCATATTTTTTGCTCCTAGATAGCCAATTTCCTAGCTTAGATTGAGATTACTTTAGTTTTTAAAAATGTTTCTGAGTTTACTGCCTTAGTCTTTATTCCTTCTGTTTTACTATATGTATTTGCTGCTATTACTGATTTTTCTAATGCATAAGGATCTGGCTGGTATTTGCCCAATTAAAAACTTTTAAGCTATCTTGTTGGTTTAGAAAGTAAAATGTAATGCTTGGCACGAAGTGGTTAAAATTCTCACCCTACACCCTTCTCCTCTGAGCCAGTATTCTTCTCCATATTTACACCAGCATCCATTGTCACAGTTCTGTGGAATTCATTACTTCTTAGTTTAGCCAACACTTTCTACTTACTATCCGTGTACTTAGACCATCTGGCTGCCCAAGACTTTCCTATTCTTCCTGTGAAATTCAACTTACTAAATTAATTTTAAATTGAATTCAATGTTTTGATGAACTCATTTATCAATTATTCTTTTCAATCATTTTTTTACAAATGTCCTTGCTTTGATAGATGTCATTGCTGAAATAAATGGATTTCATTTTTAAGAGTTACATTTCTCGAAATAAAAACAATGGAAATAGTTGTGAAATCCTCATGCTGATTTTTGTAATGCTGCTGTAGCTAGAGCTGATCACTGAAAATTATAAAATTAATTATAAAATTATAAAAATAATTTAAAATATTATATTTATAATATAATAAATGTTTAAATTTTAAATATTTTAAAAATAATTATAAAAATAAAACAATTCTCATGAAAGCCAAAGAAGGGGAAATTTCAAATAGTTATATGACTAAAGCAGAGGAAATTATACACAATGTACATCATAATCCCTGAAGATTATTAATGTTTCTTGGCTTTGGAACAAAATGATTACATTTGCACACTTTTTCTTTTATTTCTCTCCTTTCTATCTTACATATATCATACTAGATCATCAGAACCGAAAGAGAAGGGAAAAAAGTGATGCATTGATATCTAGCAAATTCTTGCAGTAATTCATTACATTGAACTTTAAATAAAAACAAACCATTCTTTAATCACTGGGGCAGACCTGAAGCATGCCATCGTTTTTTCTGTTCATAGAAAGATTGATGTAATCAAAGCTTTCCCTAAATTATCTTTTAACCATTCCTTGACTAAATTCCAGAATAAATCTTGAAGTTTTTTAAATTTTGGTGAAGTCTAATTTTTTTAAAACCGTAATCACATGTGGCTAACAAAATGCCTAAGAAGACAAAGCAAATTCAAAAGAAAATGTTAATCACTGCTTTCACTGTAAAATAGGCTTAAATTTAGGGCTAGGACAAGTCTGTGAGGAAAACATGAATTCAGCTTCTTGTCTGTGGAGACTCACAGGTTTTTGGGTGTAGTTTTGATTGAAGTAAATTCTTAATTCTATTTAAATATTTAAAGTTTACACTAATGTAAGCAGATGCTGTTCTTTTTTGTTTAGACTCTGTAAGATCTTCAATAAATTAAAGGCAGTTTAATCTGCATGTTAGTCATAAACATAACACTCTACTTTAAATAAATGGGTAATTAGTGATTTTTCTGTTTAGCTGTGAGTGACTGTTTCTATTTTTACTTAATTTACTCCAAGTCTCATATGTCCTTTTCATATTTGGAGCTAGAAATTGGCTTAAAGTGTAAAAATTAAAGTTAATGTATGTTTTGATTTTTTTTTCAATACTGAGAGTGTACCTATTTATTTAAAACAATGGGCTTTAGTTTTCATTTTAAAACTATATAACAAAAGATGTTTTATATGAACAACTGTCTTGCAGCATTTTGAGCATCTAGAGAGCCCTGATTCCATCTCCAAAGTTATTAATGATAATATATTATCGATTCATTTTTCTAAAGCAACCCAAGGTATTCCCAACCTTAACCATAAGTCTGATTTTTATAACTGACATTTAAATAGCTCAGTATCATCCACCAATAGATTTGACCATTTCTGGCTTTCATTAGCCTTTGTATTCTGGTTGCTGTATCTCTTGTGCTAGTATTTTTGTTCTTGCATTTCCTCTGAATATTATACTCTCACTTAAATGGGAAATACATTCTTGTAGTAGAAGTTGGTTTGGGCTTAGAACTGTTTTTGTTTTTTTTCAATTGTTGAGCCATTCAGAGGGAATGAATGTTGCTCACTAGTTATGATACTGGCTGATATGGGGACACAGTGAATTTTTACAGTTGGGAATTGCATGGGTGCCCACATTAAGCCTTTTCCTTGACAGCAGAGACTACCTGGCATTTGCCCTACTCACACAAATATATCTTAGAAATCAACACAATACATCAAAATCCCTCTGGATAATGCTGAGCCACTGTTGTAGACACTTCACAAAGTGCTTCTGAGCTCTTCCCATGACCTGAACACTTTAAATCATTTCATGAAACCCTACTACAAACACTACCCCATAGCACAAAGACATAATCGGGTCTATCACATTGCACTGGTACAGCTTAACGCTTCCTTCAGATTCTCCAACTTACCAAGTCATAGGACAAGCAGTAAGTCCCTCTAGAAAATATCAGAGTGAAAAATGGATTTTCTTATTTTTCTTGAGGGTAGAGTAAAAGGAAAAATAGGAATATATTTTCCATTAGTAAGGATTAATTGTTACTACTTGTTTTTAATATCCTTATACTGTCACAACCAACTAGTTGGTAACAGTTGTGTGACCTTAATATGCCTTTGTAATGTTATAAATGCCACGAATTCTCTGTGCACAAAAATGGAATAAATTAAAAAATTCTGAAAATAACATAACGTAAAATTTGGAGTATAATTTTCCAAAAGCTTAATAATAAAGCTGTTATCAAATATTAAGTATCAAAATAAATTTCATTTATTCTTGAGGAAGCCAGTGTAATGGGAAAGCATTTATCAAGAACATATAAGGAAAAAATATATATAGCTTTTATTTGCAAAAATATGCATGTTAGAATAAGGTAATTGTATTAGAATCATATCTGGTAATGTCTTTCAACAAATGGTGCTGGGAATAAGGAATACCCCCTGCAAGGAATGAAATTGGACCCTTATCTTTCACAATATACAAAAATGGCCACAAAATAATCAAAGACCTAATTATAAGAGTTAAATATTTTTAAACTCTTAGAAGAAATCATAGGGGAAAAATCTTCATGACAGTGAGTCTGCCAACAGTCTTTTGGATATGACACTAAAAGTACAAGAAACAAAAGAAAAAACAAATTTTGTCTTCACTAAAATTAAAATTTTGTATATATAAAAAGCACATTATCTCAGAGTGGAAAACCAATCTAAAGAATGGGAGAGAACATTTATAAATCATATATCTAGTCAGGGATTTATATCTAGAATATTAGGAACTCCTACAGTTCAATAAAAATTTTTGACACAATTTTAAAAATGGACAAAGAACTCAAAATGTGTTTCTAAAAGAAGTTATATAATTGGCCAACAAGTATATGAAAAGATCTTCAATATTTCTATCCATTAAAAAATACAAATCAAAACTGGTACTAAACTACTTTAAAAGCCACAAGGATGATTACCATGTATTCAAAAAATAGACAAGTGTTGGTAAAAATTTACAGTAAACTTTAACCCCATATTTTGCTAGATAAAATGTGAAATGGTGTATCTGCTATAGAAAACAGGTTGATGGCTTCTCAATAACTAATAAAAAGTAGTCATATAATCCAGCTATTCCATGCCTAAATATGACCAAAAGAATTGAAAGTTAATAAAACAAATATTTCACACCAATGTTCCCCATAGCATTGATCACAATAACCAAAATTAAGAAATAACACAAATATTCATCAACAGAAAAATGGATTGAACAAAATGTATTGCATCCATACAAAGGGACTTTACTCAGCTCTAAAAAAGAGAGATTTAGACACATGATACAACGTGAACGTGACCATTAATCCAAAAATGTCAACTTCACTGGATTAAGAAATGTTTAGTGGAGAAGTAGCGTACTTAAAAGGCAAAACTTCAGAGATAGGAAGAAGATTAAAAAGATTACTAAGCACCTAGGTGAAGTGAGAATTTATCCTTTCGGGGGCAAGGGATAAATAGTGTGAAAAGATGAAACAGACAGTGGTGATCGCTGTGCAATGCTATGAATGTACTTAACATCCTCTAACTGTAGCCTTTCAAAAGACAAACTTTATGTTACATTGCAAAAAAGAAAAATCCCTTCCCAATTGCTTTGTGTTTGTGCTTATTGAATATAAATTAAAATGTTACTGGAAAAAAAGAATGTTTTTCTCACAATGATGTAGTTGATAAGTGTAGACAAAGGTGACTTTTCTGTTGCTCTGTAACCATCTATCAGTGGTGAACAAAAACTGATTAATGTCCCTTGGGACAATAGATTCATAATTTAAAGAACTTTTTCTTTCTAGCAAAGGGGAGCTTACATATTCACATGCAATTGCCGTCTAGGAGTGAATGATTTCTGAAAGAATGTCCTTCACAGTTGTGAGGCTCAAAACATAGAGGGGATATTAGCTCTTTTCTAGGGAGACTTGGTAGATATTGACTCAACCTCAACATGTAAAGTGAAATATTGTTTCTTAATGATGGAATTTTTCATCCTTAATAAATGAATGGTCTTGGACATTTAATTAAATTCTTGGAAGAAAAGACAGATTCTAAATGAAACCATGACATAAAGCAACTCAGTGAAAGTACATTGTCCTGAATTCTCCAAGAACAATGAAAATCAATTGTCATTTGGATGTTGTATTGTGGTTATAAAAGTATCATTCACTAAACTAAGAATTGTAGATTAAAAATAAGGAGAGGTCTCATATATCTATCTGAAAATAGAATGTTTAAACAAGGTGGCTGTATCAAATAATTATTGTCTGTAGTTGAATTTCCCTCATGGATTCTCTAAAGCCTGTGTTAGTTATACTTGTGTTACTGGATTATAACTTAACCCTATCATTTAATAAAGCCACCTGCCACTGAACAAAAAAAATAAAACTCCAAAACAATAATATTTACAACTAATTAGCAGGTCTGTTATGTAGTTCAGTGCTAGAATGGTTGGCTAGTACATACAAGACCTGGTTTCAGTACCCAGCACTACAAAAAGACAATTTACTGGTGAAGTCAGTACTTTATAATAGAATATTTAAATGAGTCTTAGAAAAAAGCAAAAAAAAAAATGTAGTGAGAACAAATGACTGTTTAATTTACTGTAATAATCAATAGTATCAGAGTGGAAGAGAATAATATTCTGCATTAGGGTCAGTATTTAAATATTGCATAAAGACTTGATCAATATTCTATCTTGGCAGCATGAAAATTCCCAATTTCTGAGATTACAACTAGTGATCTCTTGGATAATTTATACATTCCCTAATCCATTTATATGAATAATACTTTCTTTATGTAACACTAACCAGGAAGTCTGAGCTCTACAGATGTGACAGCTCTGCTAATGTAGTTTGTACAGATATGTGGATATAATGCAGATATACAGAGGCAGGCAAACAATCTAATTTCTTTTAGTATCACTCATTTTATACAGTAAGCATCTTTATGATTTCACTAGAGTTTCTTTAGGAAATCTAAACGATACCTCTTTTCTCCTAGAACAAATCACAATATATTTATTTTATCTGTATGTAGCATATAATTTTTGATGGGCAAAACCCAAAAATGTTATCATAGGAGATGTAGTTATTTGATAAAGACAGAAATACAGGTTTTGAGAATCAAATTGTGGCAGCTTCCTATTTGATAAACAGATGACACAGTATTCTAATATAAGCATGGAATAACACCTAATCATGGTTATGAAACATTCTCTTCAAGGTGAAGAAATGATGCTGTGTCAAGCATATTTTTTCTGACTATCCTTTCCAGTTTTCCTGAAGTACAATTGACAAAAATTAGATATATTTATGGTGTACAACACAATGTTTTGATTTATACCTACATAGTGAAAGTGTTACCACAATCAATTAGCACATCAATCAACTTGAATGGTTACATTGTTATGTGTGGGATTATGGAATAATTATGAATAACTAACATTGACTCTTAGCAAATTTCTAGTGCACAATAAATTATTATTAAGTATGCTATCCTGCTGGGCAGTAGGTCTCTAGACCTTATTGATTTATTACAAAAAATTTTTATTCTTTTCCCAGAGTCTTCCATTTCCCCTAACTCTTCATTCCTAATAAAAGTTCTTTCTATCCTGCTCCTGAAACAAGCCTTATTTTCTAGACTCCATAGATTAGTGAGTTAGGGCAGTGTATTTGTCTTTCTGTGTCCAGGTTATTTCATTTACCATGATGCCCTCTGTCACAAGATTTTTCACTTCATATCACCCAGGAAACCAATTGCAAGGAAAGATCTAGAAAGGAGAGGCCAGGGTCATAACCCCAGGACACACCCAGACATACCCAGACGTGTTCTTTTTTAAAAAAAATCAGTCTTTATTCTATTATGTGTCATTAACTCAGCATAAATAGAGATCACATTGGACTAAAACAGTATAATTAATATTAGTACAAAGTTTTTCTTAATGAAATCATAAATCACTTAGTTCAAACATGTAGTTCATCATCACATTTGTACCAAAGTCTTTTCTAAAGTTATAACAATTAAACACAGTTAAAATCTGTTTTTAAACAATATTTTTACCTTGCTGTATTAATTAGAAACTCCTGTATGATACAGAAAATCTCAAGTGAAAATTTCATTACTGATTTTAATATAACTAGAAATAACAATTTGTCATTTACTATACTGTTCTCAGTGGGATTTGGACCAGTCATATCTACAAAGTTCAATTATTTTTCTATCTTGTGCTACTTTTTAAGATAAGCAATAACTTTTTTAAAATGTATTTAAGTATATAAAGTACACAGTCTAACATATGAAGATAATATAGTTGCATGATACATTCAGAAAGCGTATGTTCAGAAAATTACTCAAAAGAAATCACTCAGATGAGCAATAATTTGTACACAATTTAAACCAAAGATGTTTGGATTTTATCCTAGGATAGTAAAATCTCTGATAAGGATTTCAGTCTTTTAAGATAAAACTGAAGAACTAAGGTACTGAGCCTGACAGATATTTAAAAGATTAAGCCACAATACAATCTAAAGTAAATGAAGGTTTATAACCAGATCCCACAAAATAATTGCTATATTTTGAATAATTTTGATCATTAGCATAATTCTATAGGAAAGATTTCTATATTAAAACATTGGAGAGTTTCATTAAAAATATTAAATTTTATTTTGAATTTACTAAAATAATTCTGAGGAGGTATTTTTATATCAAATCTTTTAAAAGTAATCCAGTATTATTGTCTCTGTGATAAAATATCATCCACATATATATACATTTTAAGGGAAATAGATGCAGCACTCAATATATTTTTAAGATTTTAAAATTTAAGTACTATGGAAGACTTGTCCATTGTGGAAGATATATAAAAGATTTTCTCTATGAAATACTTATTATTTGAATCCTGATGTTCTTTCCTATTTCAAGAATTATTTCTAAGCTTTTCTCAAATTGTTGTCACTATTTCAAAAATCAGTGATTCCATTTTAAACCCAGAGCGGACATACGTTATTTTGTGAGTAATTTCTCTGAAGAAAGTCCTTGACTTATTTAAATCATTCGGGAGTCTCAAGTACACTGACACTCAGAGGAATAACTCTGGAGGCCAGTGAGAAGTATTTTAATCTGTTAAAAATATTTAAAAGTAAATTCTTAATGAGAACTTCCAGAAAACAATGAGTGTGTTATCACTGACTAAGCACCATTTTCTCTATTTATTGTAAATATTCACTGCACCCTACTGTTCTAAATACTTAAACTGAACTCCTAGATGGAAAATATGTGACATATTGAGTTTTTAGATATTTAAAATGCTGTGACATTTATATTTTCAATTAATTGGAATTAGAGGGGGAAATTTTAAGAAAGAAAGAAAAAACATGTTTTCCTAATTAACACTTGAAATATGAAAGCAAATTCCCAACAAAAATGCTGTTTTACTTGGCAACTGCTCCCTCCAATTTTTTTTTTTTTTTGGTGCCCTGAATCTTAGCTTCTATGTCTTGTTACACATAATAAATTCAGTGCCTCACAAGTACATCTTTGGATTATTTGATATTTACTTTTCCAAATCTTAATCTGCCTACTTTTCTTTAAAAATAAAATAAGTATAAAGTTGAATCAAATTCAGTGTCCTGAACCAGTAGAAAAAAAAATGGAGTATTTTTAGAAAGAAGAATGAATAGAAAGAATAGTTAAAATGCTGCCCTAAATCCACTGAATAACGTACAGATAACAGCATATTGCTACTGTCATGTGTGACTCTTACTGTTCTACATTTACAGAACTCTGACCTGAGTAGTTTTACAGCACTTTTTAACTACTGTGATTTATCAGCCACCTTATTACAGTTCAAAATGGAAATGTAACTGAAACACTTGAACAAGTCCAAATGTATACTAAACCCACAGTCCAATAAAATTTGCTTAATGAACTTGATGCAATAAAATTTTAATCATCTTCAAGCATTTTAACCATTTTAAAGCCCAAAGTTTTAAATTTTATAATTCACATTAACAATTCAAGAGGGTAAGCAAGAGGCAAGTGAGGAGTGGACATAGTTTGTTCCTGATGCTGTGGAAATTGCAGTGATTCTGTGTTCCCTGGATTCTTTAGCTCTTCTTTTGTCTTTTCCTCTGGGTTGATGAATTTATTTGCTGCTTGATAATTTCTGCTTCTCTTGTTTATCGCCATGTGAGTCATTGCCAGAATTTTTCATCTCTTTGTAGAGGTATTTATCTTTAACCTCAAACTAATGGTTGCCCTGACGTTTGCACTGACTGAATTTAAAGGGTACCAGCGAATCCGCATCTGCCTAAGTTTCTGGAAGCCCGTCGGTGTGCAGAGATAGCAGTCCATAGTCAGCTGGCTCCCAGGCAGGGCAGGAGGAAGAGGCATTCGGTGGAGGGAAGATGCTGCCTTCACGACAGTCAGGAGGCAGAGAGCCAGAAGTGATCTTTACCAATCTCTACCTGACTCTGAAGTCAATCAAGTATGCAATCAAAATAAGCCACCACAACTGTCTTTTAAGCAATTTGTGTATTTTCTCCAAAATTATAGTTTCTAAATTTTGAACTGTCATCTTTTTAAATTTTAGGGATTCCAGACTTCAGAAATTTCAGTCTTTTTAGATTTCATCACTCTTCTGAGACACCAGTTGGTTCAAGAAAAAAAAATAACTTAAAAAAGTTTGATACAAACAAAAATAAAACAACACATTCAGAATGTACGACATACTCGGAAAGCACTTGCCAAAGGAACATAGAGATGTCCGCCTGCGTGAAGGAGAAAGATCTCGGCTGCCTTTACTAATCCAGGAACCAGAAGAACAGGCTGAGCTCTAAGCTTGCAAACTGCTGAGTTTGCGCCTCTCATTCCCACTGAGTCAAGTCTGCCTGAACCAGAGCTCTCAGCAGGTGCAGGGTGCGGTCAGGCAGCCAGCAGGAGTGGGAGTGAGAAGGGTGGGATGTTCGGGGTGCCCCTGGGTGGGCTGCCCTGGGGACGGGACAGGCGTCCTGGCAGCCTCTGCTGTGGGCAGGTCACTTGGGGCTTCCTGACGCCCCAAGTCGGGAGTGGGCAAGGTCCACCGGCTCCTCCCAGCTTCCAACCTCTCCCAGCCCCTGGGCTGTGCTCGTCATGTGGGGCAGAGACTAAGTCAACCTTTTATGACTAACTTGAAGCCCTGTCCTTCATGGCTGTCAATGCTGGACACTCACCGTGTTCTCATTTCTTACGGTGGGAGAAATCACGTGTCAAGTGTGCGTGTCTTGGAAGGAGGCTGTGCCGCTTTCGGGAAGGGAGAAGCAGGTAAAGTGAGACTGTTTCTTGCTCTTCTAGTGCATCTATTCTCTTCTTTTTTACTGCACTGAATTCCTGGAATCTGTGTGCTGGGCTCCTATAATACCACGGTAATGCTCCTGCCTGCAACTAGTATTTCAAATCAGCGCTTCAGTAAGAAAAAATGGTAGAAAACGCCTATTCTTCCATCAGGTTGATATCATTTTTCACAAGTCACTTTTATCTTTATATTTATCTTCCAATAAGAACATTCTTTTTTTTTTTTTTTTAGAAAAGTCTCTTTTAGGTTTTTAAATTAAAATTTCACCCTGGCAAGGTGACATTCTGATTTAGGGACTCAACCCAAAGTCAAGCCCTCCCAGGTCCATTTCCTCTGAACCTGGACACACAAGGGGAGAGGCTGGGTACCTGTTGGACAGGACACTCAAGTCCGCAACTGGACAGTATGGCCTGACTCAAGCCAGCTCTTCAGTCTTGTGAGCCATGCACACCAGTAAGAAAAGATTTTTATTCCTCCTTACACCAGAGTGATTATTTCCATATCAGTTTGTCATTTAATAGAAAATTCAAATTCTAACCTTGTTTTAGTATAATATCTGGCAATAACAATCAAGATTTCAAATCAAAGCCATTTTAGCTACATTTTAGTGTCCTAGGTATTCTTTTTCAGAGTGATCCTTTGTAGATATTTTAATTCAAGGAAAATAAACACAACTTCCTCAAACTGTCTATATAACTTTTTTGTAAAAACTTTTCCTTCATCTTCCTCTCATATTGTGAAACAACCAGAATCATTACAAGACTATTACCTTTTGGGAAAAAAACCATATTATTTCCAATTTGTCACAAATATTCTCATATTATTGAAGCTATCTTATAAAATGTAGATTTCATCAAAAGTAAATAACCTCTCCTTCACAAAGAGTGCAGGGAAGTAAAAAATAGGGAAAATTCTGTCACATATAGACCAGATCACCAAATAATAAAATCAACAGTGTGAGAAAAATATCATACACCATACCACATGGAGCTTACTCAAGGTATGCATGGTTGACTTGGCACTCAAAAAGGGAAACCCCCACATGTGCAGGTAAAGAAGAAAATCACACAATCATATCAATATTTCAAGTACTGTTCCATTTGACAAAACCTAGATTTTATGATTAAAAATGCTCAACATTAGGAATAAAAGGAAACTCAACTTGTTAAATCTATTTTAAAACTCTACAACTACTATCATACTTAGTGGTTAAAAACAGCAAGATACTCTCCTGCAAGAATAAGAAAACAGGAAAAAAATGACTCCTGTCACCCATCCAATTCAACAACTTACTGACATTCTTGACTGATATAAATAAGACGGGGAAAGGAAATAGTATGCAAATGAGAAAAGTGAAGATTCTTTTTGCTCACAAGATGTCATTATTGTCTTAATAAAAAATGCCAAAGCATATACAAATAAATCCTCAGAACTCACAAGTAATTATGGCAATTTTGCAAAAATAAAAGATCAATGTATAAAAGTCAAATGCCTTGCCACCTACCGCCAATTGTAATTTGAACCTAAAAACACAATATTATTTATATTAACTCCTCAAAAAGTATGTCAAGGTAAAAGTCTACAAAATATTTCTGACAATTATATATATAAAAAAAACTATAGAACCAATGAAAGAAATCAACAAAGTAAGTAAATGAAAAAAGTCCATTTTCCTAAGTAGGAAAACTTCATATTGTTAAATTTTCAGTTGTCCCAATTTTGATCAAAGGGTTCAATACAATTTCAATTTAAATCTTAGCCAGATCTTTTGTAAATGTTAACACACTAATTATATGGAGATGTTTATATGGAGGAATAAGAGACCCAGAATAGTCAACTCAGCATTGTCGGAGGATTGGCCTTACATGACATAAAAACTAAGTATATAGCAGCAGTAATCTTGATTACTGTTTCAAGTACTGTTGAATGTGATTAATGTGTAGTATTGCAAAAAAAAAACTAGACAAATAAATCAGTGGACTATGAGACCCCAAAAATAGACCCAAATAAATATAAACAGCTAATATATAAGAAAAAAATCAAAGGAAAGTCAATGCAAGAAAGATTTCTTTTCAACAAATGGTGCTATAACACCTGGGAAAACACATAGAAAAAGAAAAGGAATCTAAATAGAGGATTTACATCTTTTCCACGGATTAACTCAAAATGATCCTATACTTACATGTGGAACATAAGAACATTAAACTCCAAGAATAGAAAGTGAGAGAAAATCTAGAGGACTTAGGATTTATTGATATCTTTTTTAGATGCTACACCAAAGGTATGATTCATTAAAACATTATTAAAATGGATTTCATGATTAAAATTAAAACTTCTGATCTCAGAAAGACACTGTCAAAAAATTATGAAAGTGAGTCACAGGTGGAGAAAATGTCAAAATATGCGTCTGAAAAAGGCCTGTTAGCCAAAGCATATAAGAAATGGTTCAAACTTAGCAATTAAAACCTCATTTTAAAGTAGGGAAAAGAGCTAAATAGATATTTTACCAAAGAAAATATAACTGTGGCAAGTAAGCATCTGAAGACATGGCCAACACTCTACTACTCTAGGGAAAGCAAAAAACAAACTTGGAAGTTTAGAAGCATTAAAATTATTCTTGAATAATGAAAAAGAAGAACTTTCTCAGAAAAAATTAAAGCATACATTGTCATAAGATGTGTGTTGTAAGAACTATTAAAACAATTTCTTCAAAGAGGGAAATTTATATAGGTCTGACACTTGGATCTACAATAAAAAAGTATGAGTGAAAGAGAAGAATAAGTGAAAAATTTTTAAAGTTTCCTTATTTTTACTCCATGTCATGCTATGCACCAGGGCTGTATGGTATAGTCTATGCTCCTATGTTAAAATGTGTAGTATTTTGCTGTAGTTAATACTGTGGGAAACTATAACTCCATGATAAGTATAGTGTGTCTAAATGTGGAAAAGGAATGGAAAATATAGTATAAAGGAAAACATGATTCCCTGTGTAGGGCACCACGAATGGCATTTGCAGCAGCTTTAGTGGGTGCACAGTTGTTCTGGGGAGTGAGTTAGGAGCAAGTCCCAGGAAGAGGCAGGACAGTGTGCTACACTTTATATACATTGTGCAGTTAAATATCCCAAATGTATTTTTTCACTTTATTTATTCAATAATAAATTACCTACAGCTTATTGAAACTGCTGCACAAAGCACAACCTTAGGATTTTGTGGTCTTTACAATAAAACAAAAAATGAAACTTAGAACGGTATCACTTGGCCTTTTCTCCTCTTTCCTTTTTCTGGTGAAAATTTTTTGCATCTCTTAATAGCCATAATTCTCTTAGATATGAAGTTGAGATCATTTTGACTCTTGCAATAACAGTTTAAAATATAAACAGATTGTATTGCTGTACAAAAATATACTATTTTGTCCTATCCTTATTCTATTTCTATTTTTGAGGGTTTTTAAAACTCTTTTTTACTTGGTGAGTTCACTTCCAAACTCTGCACATGAATGTATATAGCAACTTTATTCATAATTGCCAATAACTGGAAACAAGGTATCTTGCCTTAGATGAGTAGATTAAAAACTGTGGTAAATCCACGTAAGAGAATACAATAGACACTAAAAATGAAGAGACTCAGGGTGGGGGCATTTCTTGGGTTGTTGAAAATGTTCTGGCTGATACTCTTATTATAGAAACTATTCATTTACTTAAAATAAAATAAAAAGTTGCAACAGAAAAGAGTAAAACTTGATGTATGCAGATGTAAAGCACAACAAAAATGTAGATTTCAGTGGGACTACAGAATGAGATAATTAGTCTAACAAATGTAGGAAGCAATCTCACTGAAGCGGATGCTGGGAGGAGGAGTTTGCTAACCTAAGTATCTTTGAAAATGAATAAACGTAGGAGCAAATAAAAGCAAGAGGGACCTTCTAACAAACCGTGCTCTCCGATTAGCAAAGTTGTTTCCAAGGGGATGACATAGCAATGTAGATACTGACGTATAATAAAAGTGTATCAAGACAAACCATTGAGGAACAGTGACAGGAGCTGGTTTCTCACCACTGGAGTAGAAGGTAACACATAATAAGAGGATGAGCCCTGGGTAATCTATGTAGCTACAGAATTAATGAGACACGTAAGTGTGGAGTCACTAGTACTAAATACTAACGGTTATGCTTATGAGTACTTGTATGTATATGTGGGTACAGAACATCTATTTCCTGTTCTCTAAGCAGAGAAGGTCTAAAGCTAATGACATTTCAGTAGCAATGACCATATTCAACATCCAGTCTAGGTTTCTAACACTGCAATCAAAGGAACCAGAGCTTCTTGGAGCAATAATTGATTCTAAAAATATAAATAGAGCCAGGGATTTAGCTCAGCAGCGTAAGCACCTGCTTCGCAAGCACTAAGTCATGAGTTCGATCCCTGATACCAAAAAATATATGAATAGAGCAGGAAATGTATATTACTAGCCAGGAGCATCTATTGTGACAGAAAATAGGAGATGAAAAAAATTCCACAATGAAAATACTCCCATTTTCCTGAGTTGGATCAATATAAATCACTAAATAAACTACTGGTGTGGCATTATCAACCAAGCTATAAAATAAATGTGAGCAAATATTGATCTACACATCTAAAAAATCAGAGAAAAAGTCCAATATCTCATGTAGAAGACTACCACATTTTATGTAGATTATTGGAAGGAAATAAACTATGAATTAGTCTTAGCTGTGCATGGTTCACTGTGAATAACAACTGCCTTCTAAAACACACAATGTTTTTTAAAAAGCAGCCATAAACACTTTATGGTGGAGAAACATGACAAACATTATCTTCTCTGCATGACCAAGGTGAGCCATGTTGATAAGTATGTCTCCTTGATTCAATGATTTGAGAAAGAAACATCATCTATGCATTCTCCCTCCCCAAATCCAAACCTAAATTTAATGGTGATGAAAACAAAACCACCCTCGCCTGGACTTAGTAATAATATAGTAATATTGGCAGTGGTAATAAATGGAACAGGACCAGTAACAGAGGAAACAGGGAACTAGGTGCTGTCTTTATATTTCTATAAATAGAAAACTATTAGTTAAAAAAAGCTTTTTAACAGTTCATGCATGGATAATGCTCCTCTAACCACATCACGGCCCAGAATGGTACAAGGTAGTCAGCTAAGCACAGCTGTTTGACAGTTACCACCCAAGAAACTTTAACATGGATAAGAGAAGGTGCAAATCTCTAAGTGGGTTTGTACTATAGAATATTTTCAAACTTGCTTAAATATGAATTCATGAAACAAACTCCAAGAATTAATGTAATGTTCAAAGAAATCTGTATATCTTCAACTAATGTATTTGCCAATGAGAAAACATAAATTTATTCATGTAAGTTTCCCCAGCCATACACTCAATTAATAGTGCCTGATACTGAAACTTTAAACCCTTTCCTTCTTATGTTCTTTCAATTCTACTTCCATCTTTTATGTTAAACTTTAAAAGTTGGCATTTAGTGACAAAAAGAAGAATTGCCACAGACAATTTCAAGAGAAGAATAGAAAGACAAGGGAAGTTAATATGGTAAGGATGCAAATTTTAAATAAGAAAGCCCAAGGGCTGGGGATTTAGCTCAGTGGCATAAGTGCCTGCCTTGCAAGCACCTGGTCGTGAGTTTGATTCCTGATACTGATAAAAAAAATAAAATAAAATAAAATAAAATAAAATAAAATAAAATAAATAACAAAGCCCAGAGAAAAAACTTGAGGTATTTGTAACAGGCAGAATTCATCATTCTGTTAAACAGATCAGTATCATGTTATATAAATTGCATTCATAGAACCCAATCCAATATCTCAACAGCATGTCAGCCCTGCTAACTCATATATTTAAAATCCCAATTTGCTGATATTAACAATAATTTTCTTTGTATTAATACATAAATGCAAAGCAATCACTTTTAACACCTAAGATTTTCTTTAATATGTATGATTTTACAAATTCTAGCTCTGAGCCTCTCTCAAATTTCAGAAAATCTGTGGGGACTCACACCAATTATAACTGCATTATGCATTGTTTCTTCTTTTATTGAAACAACTATTAAAATATCACTTTTCCAGGAGCCTTCATATCATAATGCCTAAAAGATAATAACTCTCCAGTGAAATCTAGCGTAAATAGGAAACTACCTTAACTTTACACAAATTTGTTAAAAGCTGTCGACACCATGCCACTAAATTCTTGACAATTATGATGTAAAAAAAAAAATCTAGTGGATCCAAGATGGCCAACTGATAGGTAGCATGATACAGAGCCTCTCAGATGCTATATGGAGAAGACCAGACTAAAGGAGAGGAATTCTCATGACCCACAAAGAAACTGAGGAAAAAGAAAAAAAATTTTAAAAAGAAGAAGCGTGGACGGAGGGCTGGAGCTAGGTGCACTCCGGTCACTGTACTGGGCGCGTCTTAGAGTCAGGTGATTCACAATGGAGCTGAGGTCACGTCCCTGCAGAGAGTGGGGGTTGGTGAGTTCAAGACCCTTGGTGGGAGGAGGCACCGCAACAGGGAGTAGAAACAGCAAACCGAGCTGCACAGACTTTGGTGAATGCTGGGAACTGGATTCCCCAGACCGGGATGAACAGCTAGACGACATATTGGATTTGGGCAGGACAAGCTTGAATCAACAACTGAGGTGGCTCCTAGCCCAAAGCAGATTGGTGGGACCTGCTTGGGCTGGGCCATGTCTCTGGTTGGGACCCAATAGCCAGGGAAGAGGCTGTCCTGAACCTGTGACATCTGCAGGGCACACACTAACATGCTGAAGACACTCACTGGTTGACTGTCTTAGAGGGGAGGAGCCGGCCCATATCACCTCTGCGTGCACCTCACAGATCAACAGCAAGCTGGAGAGGGCAGCACTTTCCTAGCCAGTAAGCCTCAGAAAAACTGTAAGCAATATGAAAAGGTCTGAGACTCCCACCATTCACCTGTCTGAAAGAAACCAGAAACATGACAAGACAGAGAAACAACAAAAAGCCTCCAACCAACAACCCAGTGAAAATAAATCCAGGAGAGGTAAATACAGAGGAGACTGAGGGCAGCAAACATGCAATATTAGACATGGTCTCATTGGAAATAAAGAAATACTTCCGTGACCTCACTGACAAATTTAAATCTGAAATTCTAACTCAGGTGAAGCAAAATATAGGATTAATAAAAGAAATGCCAGGTATTCCTCAAGAAGATACAAATGGAAGAATGGAGGAACCCAGAGAAAGGAGAGAAGCTTTTGATGAAGCATATAAACAAAATGTAGAATACATGAAACAGATCCAAAGAGAATATCAGGAAATTAAAAACTCCATTGAAAGCTGGCAAAACTTCTTAACAGAAACTAAAGACGAGCTTTCAAAACTTGAAGATAGATTTGCAATAATCATGAAAGGAAGGATCTCTTAAAAATAACAAGGAACCAGGAGGTATGATACAAAGGCTAGAAGATGACAAGAGGATTTATAACTTAAGAATAAACAATGTGAATGAAGAAGTAGGGCCAAATACCAATGAAATAAAAAGGTTTTTCACAGAAATAATTAAGGAAAACTTCCCAAGCAAGGAAACAGAAGTGATGTTCAGATATATGAGGCACACAGAACTCCAGCCAGCTACAACCAAAACAGATCTACACCCAGACATATAATAATCAGGATCCCAGAAATCCATCACAAAAAACAGAATATTAAAAGCGGTCAGAGAAAAGAAACAGATCACCTATAAAGGAAAACTCATCAAAATCACAGCAGACTTCTTGATGCAAACTATCAAATCAAGAAGATCTTGGAGCAAAATATTCCAAGCCCTGAAAGAATATAACCTCCAACCCAGATTGATGTACCTTGCAAAACTGTCTCTCAAAATTAATGGAGAGACAAGATATTTCCATGACAAAGAGGAACTGGGGGAGTTCCTGACCACCAATCTAACCCTGCAAAGAATATTGAAGGACATTCTAGAGAGAGAAGAAAATCACCAGGATTCCAGAAACAATGGCAGAAGGCTTCAACAAAAGGGGCAGACAGTGGAATGAAGGAGAAATGTAAACAACAACGACAGAAAAATAACATAGCAGAGATGGAGCAGAGAAGATTGGCTATACCGCTGTTTTGTCTTGACTGATTTTATTTGAATCTGGTATGCTTGATAGTATCAAGTCTGAGAGTAGGGGCAACCAATCTGAAGATGACAAGGTTCAATAGGATATCCATTCTGGTTTAATTATTAACTACCTTTGAAGTCCTATAATGTCTCCAATGTTTGGTTTTTATTAATAATGCTATGCACTGCTAAGTTTAATTATACTATGCCTGATGATATAGACAATTTTATTGAAAATAACAAGAGACATCATAGTAACTACTGTAGATCACCTAGTATTGTGGTTTTATATGTCCTTTTCATTTCATGTTTTTCTAGGAATTTGTATTGTTGACTTGTTTTGATTTGTTTTTCTCTCTAATACAAAAAGGCTAAGTATACATGTACAGACTTATACATGTGTAGAACTTCTAAACAGTTTACAAGAATTGATTATAGTTTTTGTAAAAAAAAAAGAGAGAGAGAGGAAAATAAAGTATTCTAAAGGATATAACTGCATGTATAGGATTGATAACCATATTACTAAATTTTTGTTGGCTAGATGAACAGAACTGATTGCAATCTCACTGTTTAAATGTCTACTTTGTATGCTTTACTTTTGTAATTTGAACAACTACTTCTAAGAGGAAAATATGCAATTATCAACTAGTGATTTCTTACTGGTTTTCCTTTTTGTTTTTTTTGTTTTTTTGTTTGTTGAAATTTGGTATTATTTCTACCCTCTTTCTGTTTCACTTTTTTTCTTTAAATAAAAAAAAGCTATAGTACTTGACAGTAAAAGTGACAACTTCAATTTTTTTAGGCCCACTTATGAGCCATTCATAGAACTTTTTATGTTGCTTATTCTACAATTTTGCAAATATTTAAAACTATTTCAGTCTTCAGTATGGCACTTGAGAAACTAAAGTCCTGAGATAAAAAAAAAAAGGTAACTGTCTAAGATCACACAAGCAACATTCACAGCTTAGAATGAACACACATTTGTATATTCCAATGCTATTGTTCTTTTGGTCAGATTACACTGCTTTGCAAAAGACAATTATCCTAAATTTCCTATTACTCATTTCTATAAGCATTATCTTAGGGTGTATATACTTTGGTCTAACCTGGTTAAACAAATTAGAGATCAGGGAAAATTATAAATCAGAATTAGATGCAGATATACTTGCATGGGTTCAACTTCTGCAGTGACCCAGAGGAAGGTGATTAAAGGTAGGGAGGGTTTCTTGGTTATTGTCTATCAGACTAACCTTGGGAAGCTAGGGAACAGTTTGACCCCAGCTAGGGGGACACATGTTTGAGATTTCAAGCAAAGATACTCTGTAGACATCAGTTACTGAGGAAAATATGTTTTAATCTTCAAGACAGAAAGAGATTCCAAGGTCATTGGATGTATCGCAAAGGGACATTCCCTTGCAATACCTGCAATTGGGTTCTATTCCATGCAATGGAATGTGGAAGTGTTGGAAACAAAAGAGACACCTTCAAAAATGTGTTTGTGAGAGGAGGCCATAAACCAGATGATCGTAGCTGTCTAGAGTAAAAATACTTCCATGACTGAGTTCTAAAGTGTTCCAGCATTTTTCACCAAACACCAGCGTTGCTTGAAAGTTAGTCTCATGAAATGGGTCAGATTTCTGGGATGCCTAACCCCACTATACCTTGGCATTTCTATTTCCTTATAAAATTTTTTAGGGGGAAAAACATCATTTTGATTAGATGAAAGTAAGTAATAATCTGCCTTACAGCAGTTGGGAGTTAAGCCATATTTGGTGAAGTGTACATGAACAGAAGTTTGGATTTTACCCTTTTGGCCTTGGGAATCATTGTTAGGTTTCAACAGAGGATGAATACGACATTCCTTTTTTCTTCTGTTAAGTAAATCATTCTGATGAACAGGCATAGAGCAAAAAAAAATCATCTGTAACAAATTGGTACAACTCTCCTTTACTCTAACTATTTCCATATTCTGAAAGATTCTTGGAGTGAACCACAGTGGAATCACTAAAGGTTTATTACATGTATTCCCTATTCCCTTAGCTAATACCAGGATTAGTTTCTGTGGGAAGAGCTAACATACCAATGTCAGCCTCCTAAATGAAACTCATCCAATGACCCAAAGTAAACCACGGAAGGTAGTGTCAAGAAAGGACAAGTCCTGAAATGAAATTATCCTGAAGGAAAAGGAAGACCAAGGTATGCAAGCTACAAGAAAATGCTTAATTGGCTGTCTTCTCATCTATGAATCAGGGCGATCTTCAGAACACTGACACTGTGACAATGATTAGCAAATGCTTGGGGACTGGTTCCTTTGGACCCACTGGGCCCACTCTTGACTACAAAGTCTTCCCACTTAGAGGAGAAAAAGTAGAGGCCCAGAAGCCAGGAACAGATCAAAAAGCAAGGTGCGCAACCCCTGAACAAACAATACAAAGCTTGGAGAGCAAGAAGTCAGTCCCCTCTGGGTGAGAGTTGCAGAGAGGGATGGGAATGGACTGGCAACCAGTGGTATAGTGCGGAGGTAGACAAATTAGAGACCCTACATTTCATGTGGAAGGCTAGGGCTGGGGTGTTATCTCAGCAGCATAAGTGCCTGCCCTTAAGTGCCTGCAGGCGCAAGGTCATGAGTTCAATCCCCAGAACAAAACAAAACAACAACAAAAAAAAAGAAGGCTCAATATTCTCTGTGAAGTTGGCAAAAACAATGAAAAGGCCAAAAATAATGCAATAAAAAGTGTTAATTCAAATTGTATGCATAACATCTGAAAAGAATAATGTCCCTCATTATGTGCCAAAATGCATGAAAATGCCCTATATGAGAATAATCTTAGTATGTATATGCATAACACAGTGTTAGGACATGGGTTTGCCATGCATAACCAAACACATTAAAATAAACAAGGCATGCTCATGTAGAATTATATTGGGTATGACAGAGGAGTTACTGCACTTCCACTTGAAAAATGCTTGACGCAGTGAGGATTTTAAATTTCAGGACTCAGATTTAAAGATGTGATTTCTGCTTGTGTAACCTTTTGCTATGTCTTATTACTTTCTGGGGAGTTCTTCAAAATCGTGGGGTAATGCTACTGCCATTAAAGAAATTCTATTTAATTGATTGACGCTTGACTTTCATTTTATTTTCTTTCTCTTCAAAATTTAAACATTTTGTCTTGTAAAGCATTTATCTGCACTGCTTATAGATAAAGTAATCTGTAATGAAATGAACAAAAACTTTCTAAACTTAAAGGAATTAGACTTTGCCATGTTAAAAAAAAAAAGACAGGGATATTTGAACACAAATATGTTAGATTGAAGAGTACCAACAAAAAAAACTGAGTTTGGTGAAGCACCAATTATCTTAATAATGCCAATCAAACAGTTCAAAAGAGTGATGTGTAGTTTAAATCATGAAAAGACTGAAGGAAATGGAAGGGGAATTATGAATGGCTAACTTTAAAGTAATATAGCATGCTAGAGTAAATAGCACTTATGGAATAAACTATTTGCACCCAAGCATCTAAATAAATGTGTAATACGTAGAAGAGGCTAAAACTGAAAAATAGTGCAACAATTGGTATATCATTTCAGGAGCAAATTGTATTATAATTCTCTAGATTTTTAGGAAAAATAGCATATTTAATTTAATAAAGTGTATAAAACATCTTTTCACCAGCAAGCCATTACAGAGAACACTGTGAACTACTACTACATCTAAGATGTAGGGTATAGTGCAATAGCTTTACCGCTGACAGTGTGGTAGTAAGTAATTGCTATCTGCTTGCAAGACCATAGCTGTGTCTACCTTACTGTTCTCCCTCATACCCAGAATTAAAACCCTGCATGCAGAATTATTTCTAACATACACTTCTGATAGATATTACTTTTGATAATGAAAATTGAATGTCCGCTAACCTCTATTAGATAATTAATATAACTCCATGTGACTTAATATGTATATTAAATGTGTTAAACCCTTCTGTATGGAAATACGGCACTACCTACAATATGGCACCATCATAGAGAGCAAAACCTAAAAAGCAGGGCTGAAGGAAAAGCCCCCTGACCTGCCTGCCTCAGGTGTCCGACATCAGCCAGACTTTCAGAAACATGGAAATCCGTAAACAAAACAACCTTGAAACTTACCTGAAGGAGAAAGATATGGAACAAGAAATTAAGCTGATTAAAGGGTACGTGATGGATGGGTTAGAGTTCTGCTTTGTCAAGGTGACCAACAAGATGTCTTACCACGTGTGTCTCACCATGCTTACCTAGTGCCCGACTCTGACTGGACACTGGGGTGCCATCAGCACAGGTGAAGCTGGTAAAGCATGAGGGTCTCCTAAATCCTAAATGTATCTGTAGGTCATTACTCAAGATGTGCCATTCTATAGCTATCAATAAGGTCAGAATTTTTACTAATGAACCATATGTCATAATAAAGCTAGGTGAGTCGATTCAGTTTTTCCTCCCACAATTTTAGGTTTCAGCTTCTTTAGAACACTGGATGATAAATTAAAAATAGTTAATTTCCCATGTACCTTATAAGAAATTCTGTAGGAATTTGTGTCCATCTCCAAGACATAATTTGTGAAGTGTTAACACTTCACAACTAAACAGGATTAGAGAATTTAAAGTTTTTTAAAGTTTGTGATTTCCTCCTGTCCTGGAACTAAACAGGATTAGAGAATTTAAAATTTTTTAAACTGTGTGATTTCCTCTTATTAAAAATGCCAAGCTTTTCTTGACTTCAGTTCAAAACCATACATATTTTTCAGAGTTTCACATATCCTTTTTTTCTAAAATACTGCCTAATGGGTCAATACTTTCCTTAGGTTTTTTTTTTTATAGAATAAATGTCTAATGCCTTTCAACAGTATGGGAACATCCAAGCCAAGAACATCTACCAATTTTTTAAGGCTCTCTTTTAATTTTATTTCATAATGAAATGTCCAAACAGGATAAAGTATATTCTAAATATTTTAGCAGAAATCAGTAAGTTCTTTTTAATCTCATAGTTTCTAAAATTTAAAAAAATTATTTCCTGCCAAGGATTTAGCTCAGTGGCCTAAGTGCCTGCCTGGCAAGCGCAAGGTCATGAATTTGATCCCTGGTACCAAAATTTTTTTTTTAATTTAAAAATTATTTCCTTAGCTAAAAGTACTTCCCATGCTTTTATACCAATAAGCTCTTTTTATAATTATTATTGTTAAAATAGAGGAAAACAAGTGAAGAAAAGAACAGAACTCTGAGTAGGTCAAAGAATGTTGGGGAAAGGTAAAAGAACACATACTACAACTCTGGTTAGGCCTTTCGGGGGAATTTTTAAGAACAATTTCTGGAGGCTTGTCTAGGATACCAAGAATGCCAACAAGCAGTCCTCAAAGTAACAGGTACATGACATTTCATTCTTATTGAAAACTTTTCAAAAAAGTTTAAAATCCAAACAAGTTCAAGATCACTTTTTGAACCAGGTCTCCTATAGAATTGTATTTTTCCCTAAAGGTGGAGAAAGACAACAAATTTTAAATACAATATTCAAGGAAAACTTGATTTTTCTCTCCTCTTGATTTTTTTTCTTGATTTTTTTCTGCACTTAAGAGTATTCATCTGCAAAGCACAGTGTTTCACTTCAATGGAGTATTTGACACATAAGTTCAGTAGATCTCTGCTTGTATTTCCCTTTAATTATGATGTTTACAATGTACAATTATTCCCTTTATTTATAAATAGTCCTTTTAAAGGCAGTCAAAGTCTGACAAATTTTGGATTGTAATATATTTCTAGAATTAATGGTGACATCAAACTTTTCTCTTTAAGCTCATGTTAACCGTTTAGGCAGAAATGCTAACAGTAAGGGCTGTGCATACCCAACTTTTTCTGACTAAGTTTGAGAAATCTGAGGAGAGTCTCCTTTTGGCTTAAGCTCTCGGGTTCACATTGTGCTTCTGTCACAGGAGTGATGGCAAGAGGGACTAATTAAAAGTCCAATGAATGTTCCAGGGTTAAAATCACAGGCTCTGCTCATTAACAGTCGTTTACCTAAGAATATCTCCAAAGAATTCTTTCAATGTCTGAAAAGAACAAAAAGTGGAGGGGGAAGGGAGGAATAAATGGAGAGATCCATTTATAAATATTTTATTTTGGACGTATAATTTTTTAAATTCACTGATGTCATACATAGAAGAATCCAATTTAGTGAGAAATTCAAATGCTGAATTGTCAATGTACACATTTGGGTGTGTGGGTATGTGTAAATGTACATTTTAAAGGGGGAATGTCTCCTTAGGTCCAAAGAGGAGAAAAAGAAATAGAAAAAAAAAATCAGAATCATTTTGTTAATTGTCTTTTTCCTGCTGTTTCCATGGTAATGCTGTCTGCCAGACTTCTCCGTGGAGTGACAGTCCAACAATTCACACACTACACCCTTTCAAGCACAGTGAATGGCCGTGAAAGAGGCCGAACAGGCACCATTCAGGAAACATGTGATGCCTCCTCAATGCACTACCTTTCATCTGCATTTTCCAAATTGCAGTTAATTTAATTCTAAACAAATGGCTAAGGGGTACAAATGAGGATTAGAAGGAAAAGAACATCTTGAGCTCTAATGGGGAGGGTTTGTGTGAAGAACAATATAGCACTTTCTTCTGTTGCCAAGAGGGCTGATGTAAAGATGTGCTTCCCTGCTCCTCTGAGGCCTTCACTTAGACCTACTATCAACAAGGGAAGCCATGGTGGAAAATTTCTTGGCAAAACAGAGTTTATGCCGGTTTTGGCTTCCCATTTGGAAACACATTTGATACTGTATGAACTTATTTCATTTACTATGGAATAAAATATAACATCAGACTTCATACTGACAGGAGCTAGGCCGTTTTTATAAGGTTACATTTTCCTCAATTTTTAACTTTCTTTAAAGTTCAGGTAAAGCAAAGCAGAAAACTATAAAAATTTTTAAAAGACAAGGAATTTTTTTATAGTCTTAAGGTTTTTTTATAGTCTTAAGTTACAAGGTGATTTTTGTTTTTAAATATCAGAAAAGTTGACCAAACATTGAAAGAGAAAATGTAAAATAAGGTCCTAGGAATGATTTTGTGTTTGTCAGTTGAAGAATCAAGATGACCCCTGCCATATTCATATGATTATTTTAAATAAATGCCATAGAAAACTCAGGAAAATTCATGTTTAAATTGATATTTTTAGTGTTTTTGAAATATTGAGTTAGTATAACTTTACTTCATTGTTAGGCCTTATGTGTTACACTATCACAAACAATGTAGCCAGCGTTAGTAGGTTAGAGTTTACCTTAAAATGTTATATTTTATATTTACCTTTAAGCATATTTGTAGTCCTTCTGCTCTAATTAACTTCATAAGAGCCATTCTTACTTATATTTACTGGTACTGGAAAAGTAATCCAAGTGAATCTATTGATTGTATGTCCCACTACTAACCGCTTCTGTTTGAAATGTGAGTACGTACATAAAGGTATCTCCACAATGATTATATAACATGCTTTTAATCCAAGTGGGTTATTTGAGAAGAACCATACTGGTCTAAAGAGAGTTTCAACTGTTTTTGATTCTTAGAATAGTTTGAGAAGATCCACTTTTCTTTAGTTCTGATTTGCCAGTTATCAAATAATCTACAATCAAATGAGACTTGTAATGACCTGGGTTTCTCAGTGGATTAGTCCTGAGACTTATGCATGTATTGCCTCCAGATTTCTTCAGACATTTACATGACCCCAGAATATTGCATTTTAGATGTCTGACAATGGCCTTAAAAATCTTTCTACTTGCTTCTACTTTGTTTTCCTAATGTTTGGGAGCCTTAGGGGTTGACGACCTACAGTTGCTGAAATGCTCAGGACAAAATGCCGTTTTTCTCACTACAGGAGCTGGTATCACGCTTTTCCCTGTGAAAAAGCCATGTTAGATGCACATGCAGGGGGGAGTCATTACTATTCCTTGAAAGTTTTGATCGACTACTTGAAATCCTGGTGGCTGTTTTGAGAAGAGTGGTAGAAACTGATATCATGAGTGACTTCCATGGAGGCTGACACGTTATCACTCCAAGGATTGGTAGGACTCACATACATCCCATGCTGGGTAGAGGTGACAACCGTCTCACTGCTGTGTGCTGGGGATGGACCCACCTCATCACCAATGAAACTGGTGTTTTACTGACTTCCTGTAAAGTCTGCATCCCTGTGAAATTAAAGAATACCGTGAGCATTTCAGCCGCCGAGGTGAGCTGGAGAAGGAGGGTACGATTACAACTCAGACCAGGCCTGTATTTTCGAGCACATCTTTGGGGAGAGAAAAGAGAATAGAAAGTCCATGAACAGCAAGCACTGTTCTGCAACAAAAAGAAGCTTCTTCAATACTTAGAAGTAGTCTGCAGAGAAAGAAACACAGGTTTAAAAAAAAGTTACTAAAAGAAGAGCTAAACCTGAAGAAAGCTCACTTGTCTACAGTTGGAGAAGACACATGGTAATTATATAAAGATGCCTTAAGATTATCTCCAGGGCCCTTTCTTTTTAAGAACAGAAAACATTATGGACTTGATTTCAAATATAATAAATAATGATATCATTTTGAACAAAAAAGTGAAGAGGATGATAAAGAAGTACTAGGAAAATATGGCAGATTGGTTATATATCACATTATAGCAGGCAACATAGAAGATCTTCTCCCAGAGGAAGTTGTCAAACACTGTCGGGGAAGATTTTACTGCTCACGCATTTCTAGAGTCAGACGAATGGGTAGCAGAGACTAAAGGAACTTTTGAAAGAGTACTACACCACAGACACTATGTGTTGTCCAAGTGCATTTTTGTGAGAAAAGGGTCATGACGCCACCCAAATCTCAACAGGTGACATTACCCAAGAAGAAACATCACTAGTTTGCAGAGTGTTTGACACGGAAAAAACATGGGTGCTAAAATCAGTGCTGGATACATGTTTTCATAAAAACTGAAATTGTTGCCAGCATGAAAATGAACAGACTTTCACTCAGCCCAACAAGTTCCTTAAAAACAAAAATAAGATATTTGTCTGTGCATATTTGGGACAAATGTCCCCAATCTCTTTCACAACTTAGAAGCCATCTGTAAGTGGATGATGATTTCTGAGTGATTTCAATAGTTTGTGTTAACACTACTGAGAGGACACAAAAGTGACACTTAGCTTGATTACTTGAGGTCTTCTTTTTTTAATTTGGGATGCAGAAAAAGTCTTTGATTTTACAATGTTGCTATTCTCAGAAATTGATCTTCTGTCTTCTTTAAACTTAATGACAAAGACTGAACAGCTGAGTACCTTCATCTTTAGAAAAGATGGAGAAGAAACAAATAGATCACATGGAATTGTCATTGTAGGCATATTAACTCCCTGTAACAGGAAAATATGGGTCCCTTGGACACCCTTCAAAAGTTCCAGCAAACCCTGAAATCACAGCAGATGTTTAACTGTGAATTTAACATGTCACTTTTAAAGACAGTATTTAATTGTTTCCTTTCATTCAGGCAACAAATAGCCCTTTTTAAAAGGGAGGTCAATGTTATTCACATTCTTTTAACCAACAAAGCGCTATTAGTCTTATTTTGTTTTTGTGGAATATCGATTAACGTTGGTCTGAGTAACTGTGAGTCTATGTTAAAACCATTAGAAGAGCAAGATTTTTCTCTTACCTGGACACCCAATTATGTCATCCTATAATACAGAAGGAGAAACACTAACTCCAAGTTTGGCCTTTTCTTGGTAATGTGGTTTTAAATATCTCTATAAAAAAGTGAAGTCTCTAAAATGCCTTATACTCAAATTCGTCTCCTGCATATTTCACATCATATTCCAATATTCTACCAGTCAACCCCCCTATAAAAAATAGGTTTTTATTTCCTATGTAACATGTTCTTGTCAGCTATTTGAACATTATGCCATTTTTAAAAGATAAAATGGAAAGGAAAAAAAGGTTGGATTTTTCTGTATTACTCTCACTCCTCATGAAGAACTACTTGAGAAGTCTTCTAAAGTAAGAGTTATACATTAATAAAATCACTTTACTAATATCATATTACTTTCATTTATTTTTTTTTAATTGTAAAGAAAATAAAACCCAACAATACAAAATAGAACAAAGCCAATCAAAGCAAAGCAGTGATGGTGGTATAGAATTTCAGAACTTCAAAACAGGACAGGAAGAAATCAACAGTGGCTACCATAATATATCTTATCTTCACAGTAGTTGTCCAGTCCCTCAGACATAGTAAAATCAAATTAAACAAAACAGAGTCAAAAAATCAAAATGGAGCATTGAATAAAACAGAACAATAAATCAGAACAGAACAAAATGATAAGAACAATACTGGATTTCAAAAACAAGAAGGAAATCCCCCGTGCTTGCTATATTACATAATGTGGACCTCCCAATAGATGCTCAGACCACCGACCTTAGTCCTGCAAAGTCAATCAAACAGTACAAGCATTTAGTTGTGTTTGCACCTCAGATGCTATCAACTCAGCCTGTCCTCTGAACCAGCCAGTTGCTTGGCAGGGGAGGGGGACTGTCCATGATTCTCAGCCCACTTGATTCTCAGCTCATGGGAAAGCAGACCTGGCTTCTCTCTTCCTGGGCCCCGCCTGGCTTGCACGGCCTAGGGGATGCTCCAACTAGCTGCTTGCTGTGCTCTCCCAGACCCAGCACGGCCTCTGCTGACTCAGGGGAACGGTGAACTGGCTTCTTCCCTCCTGGGCCCAGCATGCTGTGCGCGCCTCCAGGAAAGGCTGCCTGGCTTTTCCTCTCGTTCCATTTAAAAAGCACATAGATAACCTTATAACTTCCTCAGCATGTTTCTAAGGATTTTAGGTAGATAACAGCCTCACCACACTAACCACTTGAATAACTCTCATTTTGCAAAAAGAGAGGGCTTAACTAACTTAAGATCACAAAACATATAAATTTTAGAGCTAGGGATTGAAATCAGACAGCATAGCTCAAAACTTCAAAGCTGTTTACCCAAATATTTGGTTACTTCCTGATTAATCTTGTGACTTTTTGTCCTCAACATTTGTTTTTCACTAATTTGTGATATTTCCTTCAGTTTCTTTGTCCTATTTAATTATGTATCTTTTATATTATTTAATATACAACATTGTCTTCAACTTATTTTAGATTTACATCTTGCAAGTAACATAGTGTAGCATATTATACAAGAAATCTTGTACTCTATTTGAACTAACAAATTGAGTTATTAAGAATTACCCTAATTACCTATATATTTAGACTTTTCTATTGTAGTTTAGGTCTAATAAGTGTGTTGATTTACTCAGCTTAGCTTTTTCTATTATTTCCCGTTTCCTTGTTACTTTGTTATTTCTTAAACTTTGTTAATTCTTTGCTTGCTCTTCTATCTCATTATTAGCAAAATAACCTAACAATAGAGACATTGTATGCATTTTTTGCCTTTTATTAGTACATGTTTGCCGTACATAATGATTACATTCACTGTGGGGAATGAGTCCATATACACAACACATTTCAGTTCTTGTTACCTCCTTCCTTCCACCACCCTTTTATTCTTTCAACATCAGATTCATTTATTTATAAGACCTTATAAGTTAATTATCTTATATACAGATTGAAAAGTGAACTAATAGGTCAAAGAAAGTATAAAACATGTAAAACAGTTGTATGAAGTCCAGGTACAATTTTAGATACAGTGTCTGTGCTGGATTATGATACTTTTTTCTTCTCTCATTTTTCCTATTATTTGTCTTTTACTTTGAACGTTATATATGGATTGAGTTTTTCATATAAGAGAAACCATGCCATATTTAAGCTTGTGTGTCTGAATTACTTCACCTAACATTATGGTCTCAAGATGCATTCATTTTCCTACAAAAGCCTCAAGTTTAGCCTTCTTTGGTAGAGTGGTCCTCCACCTTATATAAATATTACATTTTCTTAATACATTCATTTGTTGATGGGCATATAGACAGTTTCCAAAACTTAGCTATTATGAATTATGTTGCAGTAAACATGGGTATGCATTCATCACTGTGGTATGATGTCTTTAACTCTTTAGGTAATACACCTAAAAGAGTAATAGATGGCTAAATAACATTTTTACTTTTAGATTTTGAGAAGTCTCATGCTTGTTTCCTTAGTGGTTGTATCAGTTTACAGTCTCACCACAAATGGAGAAGGGCTCCTTTCTCCCCACAGACTCCCCAGCATTTGTTATTGATTTCTTGGTGGTAGCCATTCTTTCTGGAGATTGAATTTTTGTTATTTTAATTTGCATTTCTTGAATGGATAGCAAGATTGAACATTTTAAAACATGTTTACTAGCTATTTGTATTTCTTCATTTGAGAAGCACCCATGTTTAATTAGGTTTTTAAATCTGGGGGTCTAATTTTCTGAGTCCTTTACATATACTAAATGAGTCCCTTTTTTTGAGAAGTGGCTGGAAAAAATGTTTTTTTGTATTCTTTAAACTGTCTATTCACTGTGCTGGTGGTTTCTTTTGCTGTGCAAAAGCTTCTTAATTTGATGTGATCCCATTCATTGATTCTTAGTATTATTTCTTCTGCAGCCAGGGTTTTATTCAAAAGATCTTTGCCTATATCTATGTCTTCAAGAGTTTCACTTGTTTCACCTCCAGCAGATTTTTTGTGCTCTAATGTTGAGACCATTGACCATAGGAAAATAATATAGTAGAAGAAACAGATATTGTATTTCAGTAGTTTTGTGCAAATAATATGATGACCATTTCTTTTTATTTTATAACTTTTATGAAAAAATAAACTTACATAATTAAATAATAAAAAATGTCCATGATTCTTGCACTATGTATCATATTTATTTTTTTAAATTTCATTTAAAGAGAGTAAAAAGCAAAACAGAAAAACAAGGGAGAAAACAATACAAAATTTCAAAAAAAAGAAAAAATAAATAGTAAGAAATTACTAGTTGATAAATTACATATTGTTTTCTATATATAGTTGTTACAAAATTAAAGCATACAAAGTGGACATTCAAACAGTGAGGCTGCAAACAGTTTTGTTCAAAGATCCAACAAAAACCTAGCAACGTGGTTATCAATCCTACACACTAAAACATACACGCAGTTATATCTTTTAGAGCACTTTCTTTTCCTCTTTTTGCTTTTCAAGTCCATTATCTGTTTAATTGTATCATGTTTCACCCTCCTCAGTACCTTACTGATCTGTTTGGTTATTTACTTTTTAATTTTTATTTATTTATTTTTATTTTTTATTATTTTGAAAGTAGCAAAATACAACAGAACAAGACAGAACAAAGCCAACTGAGACAGTGCAGTGAAATTGGTACAGAAACCCTCAACAGGTTACTAGCATAACAGTAATAGGTACTATAGTATATCCCATTATCTTCACAACAGTTGTTCTTTCAATCAGGTATAGCCAAATCAAAGGAAATACAGGACATTCTAGAACTTATCAAAACAGAACATTGAATAGAGCAATATAATTAATCAGAACAAAGCAAAACAGTGATAATAATATTTGCCTTCAAAGAGATGCTAGAAGGAAATCCCCCCTATTTACTACATTGCATATTGTCAACCTCTCAAGAGATGTCTAGATCTCTGGCTCACTTGCTAAGGGGGGGTGTGGTTTGATTCTCAGCCTGCGCCAGTAGGTTCATGGGAGCTGCTGAATGATACTTCTCCCGCCTCAGGCCAGGGGTGCTTACTGCCTCTGTGTGCTGTGCCCTGAGTCCCTCTATGGTCTGAGCTTATGTATCATCTTTAAAGTAGTTACTCTGAGTACAAGATATAAACCAAAAGATTGTTACAAAAAAGGAAACAGATTAAAAACAAAATTTTCTTTTCAATGAACCAAAATTAGCAGTATTAGTGAAACCAATTAATGTATATACTGATATATTTTTGAAATGATGGAATGTATAGTTTGGGAAGTATGTGAGCTTTCCCCTAGGTCTTCTGTTTTGTTCTTTGTGTCTCTTTATGGCAGCATAATACTCCATTGTGTGCAATAACCATGTGCTCCTTGTTTGTCCGTTGATGGACATATGTGCTGTTTCCAAGATCTAGCTATTAACAATTGTGCTTCTATAAACACAGATATTCATGTATGACTATTTTAACTCTTTTGGAAAAATACCTACAGAGAGCTGAGTATTGCAGTCAAGGTTTACAAGGGAATAGATTTAATACAGGACACAATTTATAGGATTGTTTTGTAATATTTACCCAAAAAGTAAAGGAATATAAGAGATCTGTCCACACACTACAATCCCAAAGAATCCAGTGGAGGGGCTGGATCCCTTGGCAATGTCCTGCACAAGTCCAGCTGCAGACCTAGAGCTCATGACAACATCACAAGCAAGTCTGTATCAAAGATCTGCACTGGGAAGTCCCCAAGGTTGGTGGTGGAAGATAAGAGAGTCCGTGCCAGTGGGATGAAGGATCTGTGCCAGCAGGCTGAGGAATCTGCACTGGAGCCAGGAATTGATGCTCATGGAAAGGACCAGAGCTCCCCCAAAGAGAAATGCAGCCCTCCTCAGTGACAGAGAGGACTGGAGCTCCTCCAAGGATGAGAACAGCTGAGTTCATATCAAGAAAGCCATGTGACAAGCTTCCCCAAGAGAATCAGCAGCACATCATCTTCCCTTCTAGTTCTGCTTTTATGCTGTTGGTAACAATCCTCAGATGGGCCTTCCACATGCAGAACTACGCTGATTTGATTCAGCTGTGTGTTACAAGTCACCCGTTAGTTAATTCACCACCCTGGGTCAAATCGAATTTCTATCTTCAGTTTTTTTGAGGAATCTCTGCACTAATTTCCACAGTTGTTGTACTAGTTTACATTCTCACCAATAACATAGTAGAGTTCCTTTTTCCCTACATCCTCACCAGGATTTGTTGTTACTCAGTTTTTTGATGATAGCCATTTTTTTCTGGGGTAAAATGGTATTTCAGTGTACTTTCAGCATGCATTTCTCTGATGGCCATCAATGATGACAATTTTTTCATGTTTTTATTGGGCATTTGTACTTCTTCTGAGAAGTGTTTATTCATTCTGGGTGCCCATTTTGTCTTTTATTTTGGGGATCCTACTGTCTTGAATTCTTTATCTATTCTTGCTGTTTGTTACCCTTCTGTCAGAGGAATAGCTAGCAAAAATGTTTCCTATTTAACCATTTTCTTTGCTCCCAATTTCTCCTTACATCTCAGACTTTCTTGAGTCACGTTGTGAACATATCACTAACAATTTTGACTATGTTGTTCTGCATATTGCAAACAGTTACTACAATTATGGTAATTTCTCACTTTTGTTCGCATTGAAAAGTTTACTTCATTCCACTGTTGTTCCTTTGTAAGAGATTCTATTTATCCTTACACATTTTTGTAAGAGATTCTACCGTTTGGATTCTGTAGTTTCACTGAAGTGTGCTTGGGTATATATTTATTTAACTTGGGCTACTAGATATAGGTTGAGCTTTCTTTCTCTGATTTTTTTTGGGAAGTGTCTATTTTATGCTTTTCTGGAACAGTCTGACATTTTCTCTTGGATCATTGTTGGTCTTCCATTCTATCCACTTTCTTATTCTGGAAAAGGAACACTTGACCGCCAACTCTTAGCCTGTCTTTCTTTTTTCTGACGTTTCTCTGATCATTTCTGCTATACTCTGGATATTATCTGTAGATACTCCACTAGTAGACATCATAATCATCTGTCTAGTAGTAAATTAGCTGCTGTTTATCCAATCACTAACTTACCCATTTCAAATATTTTATTTTTTATTTCTAGAAGTCACATTTAGTTCTTTCTTTCCCATACCTGACTGATTGTTTCTGGTAGCTGTTAATGGTGTCTCAGCTTTTAACTCTGCATTTGCCTTATCTAAAATTATCTAATTAAACAGTTTAAAGAACTTTAAAAAACACATGAAAAGTTTTGAAGAATATACAATGATATATAACAATGAGTTTATTATTCAAAAGTTAATATTTTATAATGGTGTATTACCACATACTTATTATAAATGAGTACATTGGATTATCCATTTAATTTCTATAAGAGGAATTTGATTAATTATAATAATAATAATTACAGTAATTAGATGGTCCTTTTTCCAGATACTTTCAGAAGGTTTTTATCAAAATTAATTCATCTAGTCATCAATGATATACATAGATATCTTTTATTTATTCCTTTTGAGTTGTGATATCCTTCTTGAATTTCTTTTTATCAGTGCTCACAACCATGTGCTTTCAAGGCAGGTGCTTATGCCGCTGAGCTAAATCCCCAACCCCCCTTCTTGAATTTTTTTATTTTTAATTATCTTACAAAACTATCTGTCATTCTTTTTTAAATTTTTGTTTCTATCCCATTCTTTGTCTTTTCTTTTACTCCACTAAAACATGCTAAATATTCAAACCATTTTTACCTTTCAAAATTTTTAAGTTTAAAAGTTTTTTGGATCTCTCTTCAAGCAAACTTTTCTTTAGCTGTAGAAAATTCCTTACTATATCTACTGGTTTAATAAGTTTGCTTATTACATTTTAAAGTTCCAAACTATTGTATTCTTTTTTACACTTACTAGTTTTCCACATTTCCATACTTTCTTCATTACAAGTCATTGTTATCTTAAATTTTCTGTGTGGTAAATTCTAACACAGGGATTTCCTGCTGGTCTGTTTTTAGTTTTATTTCTGTCATCTATTTATTCACCTATTTTTCAATCATATGAAGTTGTGCCCTGACATGATTAGAAATTTTATTGAATACTGGACATTGTTTATGAAGCAAGTAAAATATGTAGACCTCGATGACACAATCTTCCTCCACAAAGGACTTACTGTTACCTCCGGCCAGCAATTGAAAAGGAGATTACCTCGGTGCTAAGCTGGGTGGATCCATAGCTGGCTTCTGAATTTTTAAGAGCTACTTTATATCTGACTCACCCTGATTATCAGTGTATGGTCTTTAGAGGCCCCAGCTGAAAGAACTGGGTGGAAATGTTTCCCATTCCTTCCTGATCTCTGAACTCCAAATTTTGTCCCCACAGAGCGATAGAGTTCAGAAAGTCAGTCAGCCTCTCAGGCTTGTAGCAGCTCGTTTAAAAAAGAAAATCAGTCTGACCATAGGGCTCAAGTTCTGAAAAGAACTTCAAAATTCTAGCCCTAGAACTAATCAAGTGTTTACTTAGTAGCTTTCTAATGCTTTCAAACACAAACACCACACACACACACACACACATACACACACACACACACAGCTTCCCTTGTATGAGAAATTAAAAATATAAGTAAAGAGAAACTAAAAAATAGATAATAAGATAATAAATAATAAGAAACAGGGTGGTAGAGTTCGTAGAGATGGGAAAGGGCTTAAGAGAGTGGGGAGAGAAGGGGAAAGTAACAATGACCGAAATGCAATATAAAATAAATAAATTATAATGTCTTGGAATGCACTCTTGGAAGACAAAGCTGTGAAAGTGCAAGGAAGTCCTTATTACAACAGCCAAGTCTATAAATATTTTTAAGGAGAAGGATGACTGAGGTTGGGAAGAGTCACACAGAGAATTTTTGGGATAACTAACAAATTCTGCATCTTGACCTGGGTCATTGTTACAGGGGTGCTGGCTTTAGAAAAAATGGACTTGTTCTGTGTTGTTTTCTCTATTGTACTTTATTTTGCAACTTAAAATAATAAGTGAAATTTTAAAACAAACAAAATAAACACAGAAATACCCTCTACGCTGCATCTTGTCTTGCATTTTCAATTTAATGACTTTGCCTCATGTGGAATAGACAATTAATACACTTTGTGAAGAGAATTTGAGACATGGTAGGTTCTTGCAAAATTTCACCCTCTGTTCTCTTTTCACAACAGCTTGCCTGTCCTATGCCATTACCTTACACATACTGCATTATCACACTAGTTAGGGAAATGTTCATGGCACTTACAAATGAGAATAAATTTGGAAATATCTGCAGTAAGTTAACTTATTACTTCTTGAGTATGTCAAAATCTGCACCTCATCAAATGGTAGAAATAAGATTGAAAACAGGTTTGTGCAGCATGAAACTATTTTATTGTCCTCTTTATACTAGTGCATTTCATTCTTTCTCTTTTCTTTTTCACTTCTTTCTCCTACTGGTCTTTCCCTTCTGCCCTCACTTTCCTCTCCCTCCCTCCCTTTTTTTTCTTTCTTTATAAAACTTCATAGGTGAACACAGTCCAAGGGCACTTGCAGCCTTGGTTCTGACAAGCACCGGTAGCACATGGCAGGGGTGCCAGGGAGAACGCTGTTGGGGATGAGTTTGTGTGGAAACAGTCAACGTGCTGCACCTCCCTGGTCCTCCTATGAGATCCCTGAGTGACAACTCCTTTCCTCCCCTTTATTTCCCATCATCCCAATTTGCCCCAAATCTGTTCACTTGCCATGGATTCTTTCTTCCCTACTTGAGCTTGGTACCACTGTCTTCCGAATGTGTCCCAAGGTCTCAGTCCCTTCTCCGAGTCTCAGCCCAGTGATCTTTCTAAGAGGCAAGCTCTTGATAATGTCACATACCTGCCCCAACCCTCCTGTGGCTTTTACAGCTCCCTCATGAAGCCCATAGAACAAAGAGTATTTCCCGGTCCAGTCCCTGCTCACTTGCTGGCCTCTTTGTATGTGTCCACAGCTCTTTTAACTTAAAATTAATTCTGCTTGACTTTCACCTCCTGTTTCCTCCCTTACCATCTGGACTGTCTTGACCCTTCTCATTTTGTCTGGGGGAACCTGTCCCTTGAAGTACCAACATAAGTATGCTATTCCCCAGTAAGTTTTTTCGCTAACAAAGGGCCAGACTAGAGGAGTTTCCTACCTGCTATATGGTATCCGTGCTGTCCACAGTATCAGCTCAGTGACCAATTGTGTCAGCCAGGACTTCCCTATTCATTGCACTGGTGTCTTTATTTACCTGTGTGCCTCGTAATTAACACAACACACAGAGGACCCTCATTAAAGGTTTATTTACCAATTTACTAAATAAATGAGTGCAAAGGAAATAAGAGCGCATCACTTCTTGGCCTTTTGGCTGAGATCAAGGGTAAGAAAACAAAAGTGGAGTAAAATAACCATCATGTGACAGAAAAACTCAAAGACCTACTCGAACATGTACATGAAGTTAGGAAGGTAATTGGAAAAGCATAAAGCACTACACTCATAGTAATCCAAAAAATATCTTCCTAAATCATTTGTACAATTAAAATAATTACATAGAATAAAGTGCTGCTCCTGGTTTCATGGCACCTGAATAAAATTTTGCAGCACCCAGAATTTGAGGTGCTTTTGTGTATCACTTTTGGGAGTGGATCTGTGCTTCTAAGATTTAAGCCTCACCTGGATTTCATAAATTATACTCTCCAGTTACAGTTACGTACTAAATCCTTACCACGTTGTTAGCCCTTGATAAGGTGATATGTTACAAAAGAATAATTTTATGAAGTTTTGAATCGCTTGCAAACTTTTGGAAGCACAAAGTATTACTACTATAGAGGAAAGATTCTGTTTTTGTCACAAGTAATCAAGAGCTGCAAACAGCTGTATATGAAATAGTCATAGCTACAGCTTCTATTCTGCCCCTCTCTCGCTCTACTGTACCTCTTTTGGAAAAAAAGAATCCAGTTTTTTGAAAAGCATGGAAAGAGTGTCAAGGAGCAATCAGCCACTCTTTGCCTGAATGTCTCCTTGGACACTGTGACCACCCTGGTCCATTTCAGAGGCGAGATCACTTGGAGTCCCTGCACCTCGCTGCCTCTCGGGATTTCTCCCTCTCTGCCTCTCCTAAGGGTTCAGCACCCACTGTCAGCCACAGGCTCAGTCCTGACTCCCCAATGAGCAGTGACTATCTGAAGACCAAAGCTTTGCTAACTATGAATTTCCTCTTTCTACTGCTGTTAAAAAATCATTACCTGAGACAAGAGTAGCTAATTTGTGGAGTTGGGTTGTTGAAACCCTACATAAAAATATGTATCTCCACACTAGCATTTTTCTTCACAGATTTTTTTCCTATTGTTTTTATTCATCAGAAATACTTTATTGTTCCCTAATTATGGTATATGCACTTATATATAAACATCTGGAATGACATCGTGGCAAATGTATTTCGAAAATATGAGATTTTAGTCCAGTAATTTGATGATAAACTAACATATGTACTTATTTTATAATGTGGTAATTGTTTCAAAGCTTGAACAAAATGAGACAGAATTAGGAAATATTTACCATCATGTTATACAGTGAAAATTGGTTTTTGCCTTCTGGTTCCTTTTTTTTTTTTCTTCTTCTCATTTTTGTGATTCAAAACCAATGTAATCCTTCACGACCTAAAATTCAATGGAGGCAGTTTAGAAATTAAACTGGAGAACACTGTGTCCTTGGCAGGGACAGAGCGACACCATGTGGAGCAAAGCGGAACACAACTGCCACAAGCTGTCCCCACCTGTAACTGGCTGCGGAAGCCTTGACCTAGGTCACCTCAAGTGGACTCTGGAGGAGAGCAGGGGCCACGGGCAGAAAGAGGCTCACCTAAGGGCAGGAAGCATGGGACCGGGTTATGTCACCTTTTGTAGGAGTCTGTGATTTATTCGAACCAAGAAGGTGCTTTCTATGGCGTGACGCCTGCCTGGCAAAAGTCAGATTTGACTTTTGAGTTTGATTCCCAATACGGAAGAAAAAAAAAAAAAGAATACGTTTATTTGTTATCAGCTGTATGTCATTTACAGTGAAGCACGTGTACTCAAGAAGGGCTTAGCAAATATGGATTGAAAGAATAACGGTTTAACCCTTGCTGTTTTCCAGGGCAAAAAATGTAGGTTCAGTAAATAATACCTATGAGACTTACTTTCATCTTTGGAAGACAATTTAAGTAATTCGTTGAAATTTTTGTTTATGTCACATAGCAGAGACATCATAAAGCAAGAAAATAGAAGAGAAAAAGATTAGAATGGTTGAGATGTGATTAATAGAAAAGTATTACTGGTGTAATAATAATTATTATTTAACTTATTAAATGTCATATACATCTCTGCAGATCTATTTGGCATCATGCATCCATTAAGAACTAATTATCTACTTACTCCTTACCAAATCAATCTGGGACAAATAACAGATAAGGCAACCGAAGCTGAGTAGCATAGACTGACACTTTCATGTTCAAATGACTCTTAAAAGTTAATGCCTAGACTCTGACCCCACTGGGGTCGGAGTAGTGGAACACTGTGTGTGTTCTGCTGTGTGCAATTACTCATTAGTAAACAGAATTCAGTGGAAGGTCTGATCTGTCTCCGTGTGTGTATACAGACTCTTTTCATTTTCCCCATGTTGCTTTAGCTAATTCAGCTTGCAGTTACATATAAATTTTCACTCTGTATCATCTGTATCCAAAAAAGTAATAATGAGATTTTGATAAGAATTCTGTTAAGCCTGTAAGACCTTTCTGTTAAGCTTTAAAATAATTCTTAGAGTGAAGATCTTTCATATCTTTCATATGTATGGTAGCCCATGAAATCTCCTGCTATAAAATCTATGTTCATAAGACAGTGCAGTTACTGTCATAGATATATGTACATTGCCATAATTGAAAGTTAAGCCATATGGTTCCCTGTTTGATAAGAAAACAAATTTAATTTCTAACTCTGTGTGCTCTTAAGAGTGGGAAGAACTAGACAGGACGGACTTCAGAGCTCCAGAAGGGCAGTCACATGGGCGACGAGGCGAGGTCATCAAGCTGAGAGGGTGGAAGCGAGTGGGCATTGCACCCACTGTCTGCATCTGGGGCATTTTCGGACAGAGGAGGTCACGTTCTCTTCCAGATCTCTGGACATCTTACACTGTGGTCCTATGTGTGCCACCATGCAGGTCCTGTAATGGTCTTCCTCTAGCGAGGTGACTGTGGCTTTTGTCAGCTTCCTTCCTATCTTCAGATTCACCTTTCCGATCCTCCTCTCTGGATTGCTTCATTCCACAGTGGAGTGCTGAACTTCCAATTTCTACATGACCCTTCGAAGCGACCCCCTGAGTTAAAGACAAAGTGGCTTTAACATTATTATATCTGAACTAATTCTTAAACACATTCCGGATGCATAGGATGCCTAAAGAGTGACTATATATATTGCATAGAATATATACAATGCAATATAAACACACGTAATGCAATAATATTAAGGATGATTACTGAAGATGTAATGGAAAGTACTATTCAAATTTCGAGTTGTTATAAAGGGAGACTGTTTTTCCAGGCTTATTTTTGAAGACAGAAAAGAAAAATGGCTGCAGCACCCCGGGGAGCACCCTTTTGTCCCCCACTGCTACCGATTCCTAGTGACGTACTTGTGCAGCGCTTGAGTCCACTGAGTAATCTCTGCCCTTGTGCTTAATAGCGATGTAAGACAAAAATGTAGATGTATACATGGATCGGTAGACAAAAATATCTTGAAATTACTTGGGTTGAAGTAGTTGTGGAAGTCTAAAAATTTGAAACTAAGCATAGTGCTTAAATGAGGAACTTACTTTTGTTTAGAGATAGTAGTTGGGGGCTGATGCCTGCTAACTAACTTAAAGCTATGTAAGTGGCTATATCAAAAGGGATAATATCCCAGATGTGAGCTGAATTTTTTGTGCAGTTCTTTTACATTTTTTTATTTTAAACTTGTATTTGCATTTGTATATGTTTGCAGTACATTATTGTATTACCATGGGGAGTTGGTACATACAAATAAAGCTCTTTAATTCTTTTTATGCCCCCTTCCCCTTCTTTCTTTCCCCTCTACCTCTATCTTACGGTCAAGGGGGTAAATTTAAAATAATTTAACTTATCTCTATAAATCAACAAATTGTAAAGTTGTACTTTGAGCCTTCAATGATATTGAACAGTTATTAAACACTATCATTTATTTCTGACACTTCTGCCCAGTCCTCCTTTTCCCTGAATCTTTGATGGACCTAGCCTGAGGCAGAGGGAAGGAGAAACAAATATAGTAAACTGGTGGAGGAAAGTTAGTAAATTTAACACATATTGAAGACAGGCATATAGAACATTGATTCTTAGGAATTAAATTCTTTTTATTTTTCCCCCAGTGCTAGAACAAGTACCTTGCCATATTTCTTTTCCGCCATACCCACTGGTCTGTGGCTGCAATCCGAGGCCTCTTGCATGCTAGGCTAGTTCTGTATCACTGACCCACACCCTCAGCCCTTTAAATTCCAATAGGTTTTCTAAAAAACAATTTCCTAATGGTGAAAACCAGTGTGAAATGGAGCATGTTGTTGAGGTTCTGTTTTAGCATCATGAGCACTTTCCATTATTGACTTCAATGACTTAAAATTTTCAGCGAATACATATCAATAGTGTGAAATCTGAGAAAAGATAATCCTGGACTTAAACTCACCCTAAAAGAATTCTATACACAATAGAAAAACAGATGAACTAAATAAATTCAGTAATTTGTTTGTCTTTCATAAACGTACATTTTAATTATGTTAACATATTAATTATTCTCGATGACGTTGGAATATTTTGAATTTTTTCACAAAATAATTTAATCCTAGGTAGTGGTTAATAAAGAGAGTCTGATTAATGGAACATTTTTAAGACAGACAGCTGCTTTCTTCTATTTCAATCCATCTCCCATTGCCAGGGAAAATAATACCCAGATTTATGTGCTCTTAACTGAATGGTCTCTTTCTGTAATGCCAGTAATTTTTTCAAAAAATACTAAGTCCATGGAAAATTGAACAGTGATTTATAACATTTGGAGAAGTGTTCATTCTAACTGCAAGAGCAGTGATTCAATATTTGTAGCCAAGTAATGCAGAATTTTGTGAGGAAATAACTGTTGAGATTTCTAGTTGTCAGAAAATACAAAGAAGTTTAAGGTGAAATTTTTGCTCCCATTTTTAAACATAAGAAGAACAATCCTATTTCCCTCAAAAGAAAATCCCATAACAAACTTCTTGATTTAGGAGTATTGGTTATGTTGTCTTCCAAAACTAACAGATAAACAAGAAATTTGGGAGTTAGGCTCAAATGGTTAAAATTCTCCAAGCCTGAGAGACCAAGTGTTCCTAACTGAGTAAAATTTATAAAATTGATATCCACTCAATAGCATGGCAATTTACTTCCCAATGAATTTAAAAACCAAATGTTTAGTAGAAAGTATCTGGCTTACTCCTTACAATAAGATTACTCCTTACAATAAGATTTAACTAAATGCCTTTGATTTGTAAGTATATATAATATATATATATGTCTATAAGTATTTTATATATAAAATATATATATGAATATATATATTATATATATGGATTAGTATTATATCATTCATTGTAGCAAGTTCTGAAACACTAGCTGTTTGTAAGATATTATGAATAACAAATTAGCCAGCGATCCAAACAGAATTCATAAATAAAGACCAATACAAAATTATTTTTCATGAATAGTCAAATACTTTGCTTTCTTAAAACAAAATAAAGATTATATGAAAAATGGGTAATTCTGATAATTATCTGGTATAAAGCATTTACACTGAGAAAAAAAGGATACTTTTCATTCTGTTTTCAATTAAGTTTTCTGTTTCTAGCAGGCAGAGTAAATTAAGCTCTGTTTTTCAATAATGTGTTCCTGAAGCACAGTTATTATAATTTGCTTAACTAGTAAAATTATTTTAGAATTGATATCTCAACAAATTAATAAGCTAGTGAAAAGGAATCCCCACTCTTCAATGGGAAATATTTAAAATCCTATTAATTTAAAATTATACTAAGAGGATAATGGAATTGTCTAAACTGATATTAATATCCCAAGCCATGATAGAATTTGAGTTCAAGTGTACACATTTGTCAAAATTTATCAAGTGATACACACAAAATCTTCACATTTCATTTTATATAAATTTATCCTCAAAAAAATGATGAGCAAACAATTGCAGAATTCTTAATATATATGTTAAAATATAAGGAGATAAATACTATCTGAAAATTATTTGTATTAAAATGCATAAAAATGTATTGATTGATAGAAAATAGAAGAGCATGATTAAATGCTATTGGTTGAATCCAGAAAGTAAATGAACATGTAAAATTATTTAAAATTTTCCGGATACCATTGTTTACAATTTGCATTTAAATTTTTGAATGGCAATTTAAAAAGATTTCCTATTGTACATAGACCTTAAATTTGTTCCACTTTCAGAGATTTATAAAAAGTATGCAGTTAAACAGATCCAATCATCTAGTCTTTGGAGAGTATATTTTGTGTGATTGGGTATTTTAAAAATATCTTCAGATAAAAGCTCAGTGAACAAGATGAAGGCTTTTATTCCACTCTATATGTGCAGCTTTCAGTAGGTGGATTAAAACCAAGTAAGCATTTTGGTTTCTTGTCCTCCCATTGACCCCAATTTTCCAAGGTTTAGAAGTTGGCTGTGAATTTGGCTTTGGTGCTGAAACTTGGCACCAAGACTAAAACTCAAGACCAAGTCATCATTTGCAGTTTCTTTTTAAGTTTATTGGCAAGAAAGTACAACATCCATGGCTTTGCCTAAAACTATATTGCCAGAGGCTGTCAGGACGCAGTGTCCCTCCAGTGATGTACCACAGCTATGTGCACACATAAGATCACAATGGACAAAAATGCTAAAGCGGAAGCTGGGAAATAAATGAGAAAGTGAGGCAAAAGTTTAATGCTTAGCTATGAGCCATTCTTCAATCCTGAGAGATTGTCTACGGATGTATGGTCAAAGATTCAAAATGTCAATAAGTTGGTTTACTATCTAACTATGTTTCTTTTCAACATTTTTAAATAGAATAAAAGACTGTAGTATAAATGATTTGTAGCTCATATATAGAAGTCAAGAAAATTATTTCTTCTGATTTGTACTTTTGGGTATTTTTTTCTTTCTATGTACTTTAATACTATTTTGTCAACTGATGGTAACACTAGGATTTATTTTTAACAAAATCTAGTTCTTACTTTAAGATGGATTTTTCACTTTAAGAATGTTTTGTCTCCAATGCATATGCACTGGTTTTCACTAGTTTTTCATTTTCATTTTCATTTTATGAACACTCTAAATTTGTTAACATCAATTTTCTATGTGAAATGTCTGTGTATAAGTCAAAGATTTGAACAATTTGGGGGGAGTATAAAATGTTCTCTGGGGTAGCAGATATTTAGTAAAGATCTTGCATCAGTTCTGAATTGCATAGGAAACAAAATATTAATCCAGAAATCACTCTTATTAGCCCAAAATTTTACCCAGTACAGAAAACCAAAATAAAGACAAAAATAAAAGAGAAAATAATAGAAAAGGAATTTAATGGGCCTATTCATGCAATAAATATCACAGTAGCACTTCTGTATGCCCAGCCTTGTCCAAAGTGCTTCACATGCAGATAAATAAAACAGATATTGTTTATCTACTAGAGGAACAATAAACTTGCTTTGAAAATTGAATAAAAAGTTTTCTGGACTCAAGAGTCACACTTGGATTGTAATATACACTTGGAAATAATCACTGAGCAAGATGAATTCGCAAGTATTTTCTGCTAGGAATTTGTAGAATGATGAGAAGCAAAAGCTGAGAATAAATCAGAGCCACAGAGAGAGCAAAGGAAAAGTGAGGACGAAAGCAAAAACGGGCCAGCCGAGAGTAGCACCCGGGCGTTTAAGAGTGACCGTGACGGCCGGTGCTTCCTAAGTGCTCACAGCATATTTGAACTTCGAGATGAACACTCTAATTTCAGAACCCAGGCTGACTGGGTGGTCAGCAGTGTAGGTGCTCTAAGGAAGATACTTCAGAATGGCCTGAAAAGTGACTGTTAAATTTTCCAGGAAGAAGACATATGTACTTAAGTTGCACAGTCTCTGTAGCATGAAGGAAAAGAACATAAATTACTGGAGTGTGAAAATACATGGCCAGGATGAAAGAAAAACTCCATGATCTTTGTAGTCATAATGAGCCATAATAAAGCCCTGATTTTGAAAACAGTATGACAGTGTTAATGACATTCCTGTCATTAAAATATTCTCCAAAGCCACTGAAACACTATGAGTCAAGAATACAAATTATGAGGTTCAAATTCTCCAAACTGTGCTTCCTTCACTGAAACTGACTTACTTTCTCTAAAAAGAAAATGAAATCATTGTCCTTATTCTATATGATTGGTTCATCAGGATAATTTAGTAGGTAACAGTGGTCGACTCTCTGTGAAAATCTGTGATTCTGTCTGCACACTGTATTATTTGATTGGCCCAAACTTTACCTTTGGCTGTATTTCCTATCTTCCCCTACATTTTTTTTAATTCTTCCACTAGATTTTTATATCATCTGGTATAATTATGTTTGCACTTGTTAGGCATTTAAACCAAGTATGGCAACTCATTTACAGTATTTCTTTATCACATATAGGGTATATTCCTAATCGAGATAAAGAATTACCAGAAATAAAAATATTATTACTGTTTTTAATATTTTTATTATTTATTTTGATACTTAATAATCAACAATAAGGTATTATTATTAAATAATAAGACAAATATGATCTAACAGAATATAAAACATGTTTAAAACTAGTAGTTAGACCCATAGAATATGCTTAATTTTTTTATTTAAAGAGAAAAAAACAAAAAAAGGGTAGAACTATTACAGAATTTCAAAAAAAGATAAACAGTAAGAAATCACTAGTTGATAAATTACATATTGTCCTTTTAGAAATAGTTGTTCAACTTACAAAATTAAAGCATACAAAGTGGACATTCAAACAGTGAGGCTGTAAACAGATCTGTTTAACAATCCAACAAGAACTTAGAACTATGGTTATCAGTCCTACATGCTTAAATATACATGCAGTTATATCTTTTATAGCACTTCCTATTTCCTCTCTTTCTTACACATTTTTAAATTTTATTTAAAGAGAAAAAAAAGAAAGAAAAAAGAAAAAAGGGTAGCAACAATACAGAATTCTAAAAGAAAAAAGATTTAAAAAAGAAATCACTAGTTGATAAATTACATATTGTCATCTTGGATATAGTCGTTCAGGTTACAAAGTTAAAGGATACATAGTAGACATTCAAACAGTGGGACTACAAGCAGTTCTGCTCAAAGATCCAACAAAGATTCAGCAATATGGTCATCTATTTTACACACTCAAATATACATGCAGTTATATCCCTTAGAGCACTTTCTTTTCCTCTCTTTTTTACAATAGCAATTACACATTTTGGGTTTTATTACTCTTATAGTTCTTATTACCCTATTCACAGAGACACAATGTGATATTTATAAATATGACTCTTATTTATTTCACTAATGAGGATAGTCTCAAGTTGTCTCCATTTACCTATAAAGGCCTCAAGATTATCCTTTTTATAGCTGAGTAATATACCATTGTGTAAAAATACAACATCTTTTTCATCCACTCTGCAGTTGATGGGCATCTTGGTTGTTTCCAAGATTTAGCTCTTACAAATTGTGCTGCTATGAACATGGGTGCACATATATCACCGTGATATGATCTTTTCAGTTCTTCTAGGAAAATACACAGGAGGGGAATAGCTGGGTTGAATGGAGCTTCCAATCCTAGTCTTCTGATAATTCCACATATGGATTTCCATAGTGACTGCACCAGTCTACACTCCCACCAACAGTGAAACACTGTTCCTTTTTCTCCGCAGCCTTGCCAGCACTTGTTATCAGTTGATTTCTTGATGGCAGCTATTCTTTCTGGAGTGAGATGAAATCTCAATGCTGTTTTAATTTGCATTTCTTGAATGACCAGTGATGGCGAACATTTCTTCATGTATTTATTTGCCATTTGTATATGTTTCTCTGAGAACTGTGTGTTCATCTCAGATGCCCATTTTTGGAGAGGGTCTTTAAATTTGGGAGGCTTGATGTTTTTCAATTCTTTATATGTTCTGGACATAAGTCCTTTTTCTGAGGGGTTGCTGGCTAAAATTCTTTCCCATTCTGTTGGTTTTCTTTTCACTCTGTTGGTGATTTCCTTTGAAGTACAGAAACTTTTCAATAATATGAGGTCCCAGTTATTGATTCTTTAAAGTGTTTCCCATGCAGTTTGCGTTTGGTTCATAAATTCTCTGCCTACCCCTATGTCTCCAAGACTTCTACCTACCTTGTCTTCCAGTAGATTTAGTGTTTTTGTTTTAATATTGAGGTCTTTGATCCATTTAGACTTTAGTTTTGTGCATGGTGATGGGCTTGGATCCAGTTTCAGTTTTCAACATGTGGAGACCAATTTCTCCAAAGCCATTTATTTAAAGAGGTTATCCTTCTTCCAGTGGGCATATTTAGCCCCTTTGTCAAATATCAGGTGGCTCATTATCTTTGTAGTTGTACTTGCATCTTCTAATCTGTTCCATTGATCCTCAGCTCTATTTCTTTGCCAGTACCATGCTGATTTTATCACTGTGGCTTTATAGTACTGTTTCAAATCAGGAATTCAGATGCCTCCTACCTTGCCTTTGTTGCCCAGAATTGCCTTTGCTGATCTAGGTTTCTTCTGTTTCCAAATGAATTTTAGGAATGTTTTCTCTAGATCTGTGAGGTATGTCAATGGTATTTTGATTGGGATTGCATTAAATCTGCATAACAGTTTTGGGAGTATGGCCATTTTCACAATGTTGGTTCTTCCTAGCCAAGAGCAAGGAATACCCTTCCATTTTCTAATATCCTCTTCAATCTCCTTCTTCAGCATAGTATATTTTTCAGCATATAGGTCTTTTACATTTTTAGCTAGGTTGGTTCCTAAGTATTTCATTTTTTTACATGTTATTGTAAAGGGCAATATTTCCATAATTTCTCTCTCAGTGAGCTTTTTGTTTGTGTACAGGAATGCTATTGATTTTTGAGCATTGACTTTGTATCCAGCTACACTACTGAACTTGTTTATTACCCCTAGTAGTCTTTTAATGGAGTTTTTTGGGTCTTCTATATAGAGTATCATGTCATGTGCAAATAGTGATAATTTAACTTCTTCCTTTCCTATCTTTATTCCTTTTATTTTCTGTCTCTTGTCTGATTGCCCTGGCTAGTGTTTCCAGAACTATATTGAAAAGGAGTGGTGTTGGTGGACATCCTAGTCTTGTTCCTGATTTTAAAGTGAAAGCTTTCAGTTTTTGTCCATTTAGTATAATGTTGGCTGTTGGTTTGTCATAGATGGCCTTTATAAGGTTGAGGTAGACACCATGTATTCTGAGTTTCTGAAGGGTTTTTATCATGAACATGTGTTAGACTTTGTCGAAAGCTTTTTCTGCATCTATTGAGATGACCATGTGGTTTTTGCTTTTGGCTCTGTTGATGTGGTGTATTGCATTTATTGATTTGCGTATGTTAAACTATCCCTGCATTCCTGGAATGAACCCCACTTGGTCATGATGTATAATCTTCTTGATGATTTGCTGCAGTCTATTTGCCAGTATTTTATTGAGAATCTTTGAATCAGTGTTCATTAGTGAAATTGGCCTATAGTTCTTCTTTTTGGTTGGGTCTGTTTCTGATTTTGGTATCAGACTAATACTTGCCTCCAGGAATGAGTTAGGGAGCATTGATTTCTTCTCAATTTCATTGAAGAGTTTAAGGAGTATTGGTATCAAATCTTCTCTAAATATCTTGTAGAATTCAGCTGTGAATACATGAGGACCTGGGCTTTTCTTTATTGTTAAGTTTTTAATTACATTTTCAATTTCAATACCTGATATTGGGTTTTTCAAAATTGCTATATCTTCTCAGTTGAACTTTGGTAGTTCATGTTTCTAGAAATCTGTCCATTTCCTCTGTATTTTCCACTCTATCTGAGTAGAGATTTTTCAAAGTAGGTATTCATGATCTTTTGAATTTCCATGGGATTTGTAGTAATTGCCTCCTTTTCAGTTCTTATTGCATGAATTTGGGTTTTTCCTTTCTTTTTCTTGATAAGGTTACTAGGGGTTTGTCACTTTTGTTTATTCTCTCAAAAAACAGCTTTTTGATTCATTCTTTGTATTGCTTTTTTAATTTCAATTGCATTGATTTCTGCTCTAATCTTTACAATTTCCTCTCTTCTATGAGTTTTGGGTTTAGCTTGCTCTTCTTTTTCTAGAAGCTTGAGATAGAGCATTAGATTGTTTATTTGTGCTCATTCTGTTTTCTTGATATGACAATCTATTGCTATATATTTCCCTCTTAAGATGGCTTTCATTGCATCCCACAGATTACAGTATGTGGTTTCTGTATTTTTATTGAATTGTAGGTATTGCTTTATTTCTTCTTCAATTTCATCTGTAGCCCACTGGTTGTTCAAAAGGTTGTTATTTAATTTCCATGTATTTAAAATGCAGGTTTTGCCATTTCTTTTGCTATTAATTTACAATTTCAGTGCTCTATTATACATGGGATGATTTCAATACCTTTGCATTTACTTAAGAATGTTTTATGAGATAATATATGGTCTATTTTGGAGAATGTTCCATGCACAGCTGAGAAGAATTTGTATTCTGATGTGGTTGGGTGGAACACTGTATACATTTATTAAGTCCAGTTGCTCACAGGTATGATTCAGTTCTGTTACTTCTTTGATGACTTTTGTGAAGTTGATCTATCTCTTTTTGACAATGGCTGTTAATATCTCCTGTTATAAGTGTGTTCTTGTGTGTTTGGTTTTTCATACCCATTAGTATCTGTCTTATATAGTTGGGTGCTCCTGTATATGGTGCATATATATTTATAATTGTTAGTTCTTCCTCGTGAATTTTTCCACTAATGAGTATGTAGTGAACTTCTTTATCTCTTTTAATCATTTTAGGTTTGAAGTTCACATTGTCTGCAAATAGAATAGTTACTCCTGCTTTTTTTCTGGATTCCCATTGCATGGAATACTGTTTTCCATCCTTCAACTTTATTCTGTTTCCTTTTGGGTCAGATGTGTTTCTTGTATACAGCATATTGTGGGATCATGTTTCTTGATTCATTCTGTCAATCTATTTCTTTTTATAGGTGAATTGAGGCCATTTACATTTATGGATATCACTGATATGTACTGGCTCAACTTTGCCATGTTATGTTCCAGTTATTTGCTTCCTGCTTTTCCCCTTATTTAATTGCTTGTCCTACCCGGTGGTTTCTTTCTATTGTTGCTCTGGGGATTGTGGTCTTTTTTGTCTCTGTCTAGAATGTCTTTCAGTACTCTTTCTAAGATTGATTTTTTGGGCATGAATTTCTTCAGTTGTTCTTTATCATGGAAGTATCTTATTTCTCCATTAAATTTAAATGGAAGTTTTGCTGCGTACATCAGTCTGGGTTGAAAGTTGCTTTCTTTCAGTGCTTGAAATACCTTACTCCAAGCTCTTCTTGACTTGAGGGTTTGTGCTGAAAAGTCTGCTGTGATTCTAATGGGCTTCCCTTGAAAGGTGAGTTGTGTCTTTTCTTTAACAGCTTTTAGTATTCTGTTTTTATGCTGTATGTCTGAGATCTTAATTATTATGTGTCTGGGTGTGGATTTATGTTGATTGTGACTGTTTGTGTACTATATGCCTCACTTATCTGCATATCAGCTTTCATCCCCATGTTTGGAAAATTTTCTTCTATTACTTCTGTGAATATTTTGGCTATGTCATTTGCATTGTCTCTTGCCTCTTCACTGATGCCTATTAATCTTATATTTTTTTCTCTTGGCATCATCTTGAAGCTGTTGAATTGTCACTTCTTGGTGCTTTGTTATTTTTAAAAGTTCTATCCTTTCATGATCACTAATTGCAATCCTGTCCTCAAGGTCTGAAATCCTATCCTCAGCTTCATTTAAATGGTTTTACACACTTTGAATAGAATTTTTAGTTTCTTGAATGTCTCTTTGAGTTTATTTCATCAATTCTGCTTGTTTTTTATATTGTTCACTCAAGATTTCAATCAGTTTCCCATGCTCCTGTACTTTTTTCTCTATTTCTTCTTTAGCTGCACTCAGCAACTCCTTTACTAAGGTTTCTATTTCTATCTTTACATGGGAGAGCACTTCTAATTTGATTTCCTCTATAGCCTCATGGAGTTGTTTTTTTATTTCACTTGCTATCTTTCCAGAGATTTCCAGTGTGTTGCTTTTGGTGTCCTCTATTTCAATATCTCCTGTACTTGCTCCTGGTGGACTAGATGTTTGAGACTGCACTTTGCAAAATGCATTTCAGGAGGCTGGGAAGTCCAAGATGCTGGCAGATCAGCTGCCTCGTGAGTGTCTGCTTACTGACTTACATCCTCAAATGGTAAAAAATTGAGTGAGAGGAAGTCAATTCTCTTGTTTCTTCTTATGTTCTCATTAATAAGAACTCCATATTCATGACCTAACTACATCCTAAAGGTTCCACTTCCAAAGTACCATTGCATTGGACATTAACCATCAACACACCATTTTTGGGTGCGGTTGTGGGGATATAGGTATTCAGTGAATGGTAGCCATCTTCCCTAAGAGTCCTAATTTTTCTTATTGGAGAACTGTGGTAGAAAGAAGGATCAGCAAAGATTGGCAATTGGAGGTGCCTCCTCCCACACCCACCCAGAGAAAAAACAAAACAACAACTACGTTTCAGCTTGAGTATCTAAAGGGCCGAACTGGAGCACGAAAGGGAGTTAGAAAACCCTGTGCAGCACAGATGCTTGGGCTGGCCACACAGAAATAAAATGACCAACTACATAAAAGATGCTCAATACCATGAATCAGCAAATTAAAATGCATAAAGAAGGCTATCATCAAAAAGACAAAAGATAACAAGTGTTGGAAAGAGAGCAGAATAAATGAAACCCTAGTACACTGTTGGTGGAAATGTAGATTGTCACAATTATAGAAAACAGTGTGGAGTTTCCTAGAGAAATTAAAAATAGAACTACCATACTTCTGGTTATACAGCCAAAGGAGATGAAACAACCACTTCTTAAATATGTCTGCACTCTCACATACATTGCAACATTACTCAGAATAGTCAAGATATGGAAACAACATAAATGCCCATCAGTGGAGGTATGGATCAAGATAATGATCAGTAGAAATACGAATCAAGATAATGCAAGAAATGCACACATTGTGTGTGTGTGTATGAGAGAGAGAGAGAATGAGAAACAGAGAGACAGAATATCACTCAGACTTAAAATTACAACTTGTCATTTGCCACAATACAAATAGACCTGGGAGATATGATATTAAATGTTAGCCAGACAGAAGGAAAAGTTTAGCATAATCTTACCTTTGTGAAATATTCTAAAAAGTCCTCAAATACACAGAGGTACAAAACAAAACAGTGATTACCACAGGAGGATTAGGAGAGAGGCATTGGGGATCTGTAGCTCAAAGGATAAAAAGGCAGATACAAAGTTCAAGCAAGTGTAATATCTAAAGGACAGCAGAGAGGTTATAGTTAATAACAGCATTTTTGATTTAGGATTTTTGCTAATTGAGTAGATTACAGCTTTCTTACCACATAAAGGAAAAATGGCTAAGTAATAATATAAGAAAATGGATACATTGATTCTCTTTCCAATAGTAACTATCTTATGTACACATCTATACATTATGTAATAATCTAAATAGACACAATAAAAAATTATCTTTTATAAATAAAGAAAGATACCAAGAGCTGAGTGCTAGGTATATTCATTTCTACTGAATGCATAATTCTTCTCAGTTGTCATAGAAAACAAATAGATGTGTGTGTGAGTGCAAAATCATCCGTATACACATAACCAGCTGCATTTCTACATGAACTATGTACTGATGTCTCCAACACATGCCCACGGATCTTCCCTTGCATATCTGTAATCTTCCACTCTAACATGGCTCCCACCCTGTATTCAATTGTTGATTCTGCCATACAGATGTGTTAGTCAGCTTTCCTCTGCTGTAACAAAATGCCTGAGATTATCGACTGTTTAGAGGTTTCAGTCTGTGCCTGTCACTTTGGGGCCTGTAGAGAGGCAGTGTATCACCACAGTAGAAACATGAGGCCGAGGAAGCTGCTTGCTTCAGAGTAGCCTGGAAAAGAGCAAGAAGGAGCTGGGGTCCCAGTGTCGCCTTTAAGGTCAGGTGTCCCATAATGATCTAACTTTCTTCCACAATGTCCAACCTCTGAAAGTTTCCACTACCACCAGCATGTGGGACCACTAGGCTGGTCACCAAGTCTTCAACACACGACCCACTGCAACCCTGACTCAGGGGAGGCCTTTATTTTCATCTGCACTTTCCAACTCTCAACACATTAACATGCTACAAATACAAATCACAAATGCTATTGTACTAAGCACTGAACATCACTACTGAAATTCTTTGTTTGACACAGTTCAAATCAAATAAGCAAAAGCAATTTCAAGTTATATAATGTCCCACAAAATCCCTCCCCCATTTCTTAGAATCACCATTCTGCAGTGTTTGCTGTCGTGCTCACCTATTGATTCTTTCTTTCTAGTAAAGGATATCAAATGTGACTGAGGAAAGAGTTCCACTTCCTTTGCAGGATCCTCCCAATAAAGAAACCGATCATGCCAAATTAAATCAGGGATCGTGCAAATTAAATCAGGCATTTCTTGCAACAAAAGCTCACACCTGCACGCAGAGTAGGCCAGGTGCCCTCACTCATCTTCCCTGTTCCAGGCTCATAATTAGCTAAAGAGCAAAGCTGCATGGAAAAATGCAGTCCCTTCAAATAAAATGAGCTAATTAAGCTAATAATCAAAAGACTGACTAATTCTAGAGTATAGTCTTTGAAAAAATAATTATTTCATTTAGGGGAAAATTAAAAAAAAAAACCTTTCCCTGGTACTTTTCACCATTAACTTTGTTAAGTCCATCTAAACATTTGCAATAAACTTCTTAAATAGAATTTTGCCCTTTTTTCTCTAAAATGGAATTGATTAAATTTTTAAATAGTGATAAAAGTATCATTTTGTGATGTAACCCGTGAAATTCTTTTTCTTTTTTTTTTTTGAAAAAATTTTTTGAGCATAATAAAACCAAACCAAACAGAATAGAGTCGATCAAAACAAAACAATGAATGTGGTACATAACTTCAAATCAAGATAAAAGGAAACCAATAATGGCAACCATAAGGCCTCTTGCTATTGTCAAAATAACTGCCCATACCATCAGGCATATAAAGTCAAACAAAATAGTACAGAATGAAACCAATAAAAAAAAAAACAATGGAAGCAATTCAGGCTTTCAAAACAATAGTAAAACAACAGTGGCTACCATAATGCCTCTTGTTATCTTCAAAGAAGTTGCCTATAACATCAGACATGATACAGTCAAATAAAACAAAATAGAACAAAATCAATCAAAACAAAACAGCAAAAGCAATACAGAGCTTCAAAACAAGACAAAAGGAAACCAATAATGGTTACCATAATACATTTTACCTTTGAAATAGCTGTCTACACCATGAAATATAATAAAATTAGAAAACCGAAACAGAATAAAACCAAACTAAGCAATGAAAAAAATACAGGATTCAAGTCACTGCCTTCACTTTTTAGATGTTTTTAGATGTTTTCTCCCCTTTCACTCTCACAATTGTGCATTTTGGATCCCACTAACTCCTTTAGTTTTTTTATACTTGGGAGACAACACGATGTTCACCCATGTGACTATGAACCATTTCATCCAGGAGTGTGATCTCAAGTCATATCCATTTACTTAACAAGAGCCTCAAGGTTATCTTTCTTTATAGCTGAGTAGCTCTCCATTGTATAAAAGTGCCACATCTTTCTTGTCCACCTTGTAACTAATGGGCAAGGAACGCACACTTCTTTCTGGTTCATTGTCAATAGAGTATTGTTCTTTGTCCTTTGACTTTGTGAATTTCCTTTTGAGTTAAATGTGTGTCTTGTACAAAGCATATTGATGGATCCTGTCTCCAGATCCACTCTGCCTGTGTTTCTTTTTATTGGTGAATTGAGGCCATCTATATTAATGGTTATGGCCAGCATGCACTGATTCATTTCTGCCATGCCATTTTCCTGCTGCACTGACTCATTTCTGCCATGCTATTTTCCTGATGCTGGCTGCCTACTTTTCCTCACCATTCAGTTGTCTGCCTCGCTCGGTGATCCCCCTCTGCTGCTATTCCTGGAACCCTGGTCTTCTTTATCTCTCTCTAGAATGTCTTCAGTATTCTTTGTAGGGTTGCTTTGGTGGTCATGAATTCCTCACCTGTTCTTTGTCAGGGAAGCATCTTGTTTCTCTAATAATTTTGAAAGATAGTTTTTCAGGGTACATCAATCTGGGTTAGAAGTTGTTTTCTTTCAGGATTTGAAATACTTTACTCCAAACTCTTCTTGACAGTTTGGGTTAAGAAGTCTGTTGTGATTCTGATGGGCTTTCCTTTATAGGTTATCTGTTTCTTTTCTTTAACAACTTTTAATATTGTGTTCTTGTGTTGAATTTCTGGGAACTTGATTATTGTACATCAGGGTGTAGATTTATTTTGGTTATGGCTAGCTGGAGTGATATGCATCACTTATCTTTATGTCAGTTCCTTTTCCCATGCTTGGGAAGTTTTCTGCTGTTACTTCTGCAAATAGACTTTTTATGTCATCTGGGTTGACCACTGCTTTTTCACTCACCCCTATTACTCTTAAGATATGTTTCTTTAGGTTGTCTTGCAGCCATTGAATTATTACTTTCTGGTCCCTTGTTATTTTTAAGAGATCTTTCCTTTCACAATCACAAGCTGAAAACCTGTTTTCAAGGTTTGAAAGTGTATCTTCAGTTTCTTTCAAGTGGTTTTGCCAACTTTCAATGGAGTTTTAATTTCCTAGATATCTCTCTGAATGTTTCATATATTCTAAATCTTTTTTTTTTGCATTATTCATTCAAGGTTTCCCTCATTTTCCTACACTCCTCTATTTTTTAATCTAGGTCTTCTTTAGAGATGCATAGCAATTCTTTTATTGTGTTGTTCTTCTTTTACCTGAGATAGTATTTCTAATTTCTTTTACAGCCTCATGAAGTTGTTTCTTTACTTCAGTTGCCATCACTTCAGAAATTTCAGGTTTTTTATTCCCAGTTTCTTTCACATTTATATCTTCTGGGTTTGCTTAGCATGGGTTAGAGGCCAGAGACTGCCTTTTGCTTCTTTGTCTCGATATCTTCCTGGGTTCTTTGGACAAATGGGTAGTGGAGTCCCAGGCACTTTCCACATTGGCTACAATTTCTCTGAAGCGAGACTGTTTGGTTCTCCTGGTCAGTGCTGGTTATGGGTATCTAATGGTGGTCACTGGGTGCACTGGTGCAGGACTGGCTGCTGCTTTTCCCAGCCAGTACTGGCTCCCTGATGGCTGGTGGAATACATAAGGGGGTGGGGGCTCAGTCCAATCAATTTCCACAGGTCTGTACTCAGCTAGGAGCTGCTGGAGAAGGCCATCAGCAGTTCTATTTCTGGACTTATCCAGCCCTACTCCAAAATGGTTCCTGGCCAATGGCGATCTACCACGGGAGGACTGAGTCCTCTACCCAGCAGCCGCCAGTGCGGTCTTCTGCCTCTGCCACTCCCCTGTACCACCTTGTCTCTTTACAGAGGCCTCTGGGGTCCCAGCCACCACTGTCACAGTGACCATGTGTCCCCACTTTCCAACAGCTCCTCTCCCACAGTGGGTCTGGCTCTGGGTGAAGGCACCACCAGCTACCATCTTCTTCTTCATTTAAGTTTTTCTTTTTACTCTTTCTGCGGGCTTCAGTTCTCACTCTAGAGTCTTCCTTCCATCTTGTCTTCTCCATGATGCTATATCCCAGCACCTGGACTGTATCTCTCAGAGGCTATTTACTCTGCTGCTTAATCTTCCACTACCTTCTTCATCTCAAAATTGTTTTTATTATGGCCACCACTACTTTGTGAGCTCAGCAGGCTATGTTTGGGCAGTTTTCATATCAAAAAATGAGCTTTTGTAGTTTTATCTGAACTAAAACCAGAATTCACTCTTCAAATTTAATTCTACACTGGTAATTTTATAACAATTTTTGAGATCCCAATATTTAATAAAATTAGTATATATTTATCAGATAACTAAATTAATAAGAAATTCAGACACATATTCAGTCAGAAAAACATCATTTAGTAGTCACTGAGGAGGGAAAATATCACAGGCCCTGATCCAGGTACCGGTCACTTTGAAAGAAAAGGACTCTTTGTGTCCTCTCTTTTATATGGAAATTAAAATAGCGGTCAATCAGGGTGGAGAAAGGAGATTTCTAAACCTGAGAAGGGACAGGGAGGTTAGATAAAAGGAGGCTGGATTTGATCAATGAACACTGCATATATTGAAATAGCACATTGAACCTTATTAATATGTATACTTAATGAATGTTAATCAAAGATAAAATAAAATAATGATTTAAAAAATAGATAGTGAAGAGGGGGTTTGACTGTATTCTCTTCTTAAAGAGAATACAGTGGATTGGGATCAAGTACACAGAATTGTACAGTATTGAGCCTCAGCACTAACTTTCTTTTTTTTTTTTTTTTTGTACAGAGATCAAACTCACAACCTCGTGCTTGCCAGGCAGGCACTTAAGACACTGAGCTAAATCCTGGTCCCCTCAGCACTAATTTTCATGGTAACTATATATTCCCCAAAGCAAACTTTGCAGAGCTAAGATTTATTTTTTATTCCAATGTACTTCTTACCCTTTCAAATCTTAGTTAAAAAAAAATAAAGTTGCTAAGCTATTGTGTTCAGGATCTGATTTGTGTCCAAAAGGTGTGTTGGTAACGATAATTGCTTTGGGCTAGTCTTGAAAATGTTTTTTTGAACAAGAAAAGAATTTTAAGAGTTAATATGGTCAGACAAAAACATTAACAGAGACTTTAGTTTTGAGAGATTAGAGGGGAAAATAATGTTAAATTAGGACTTAAAAGAAACATGTATAATAGTTTTATTGAAAAAATAGGTAAATATTGTTTCATAGCTTTGTTAAAGAAGTAAAAGACACTGACTAAATGGCATTGTTCCCTTCAAGAGTTAAATTTATCTTTGTTCCCATTTTATGCATATGTGAAAGATAGGATTTTTACAATTGGTCTAACACAAATACAGTTAAACATTGCTCTTTTCTTTGGACTAAATGAAGCCCCAAACCAGCGAACCATTTCCTGCCTTGTGTTCCTTACAGTTTCATTTGCTCCAGATCAACTGCCAGGGTGAAAGCTCCTGTGCACAATACACTGCCAAGCTAGAAAGCATAATAAACCTTCTGTAATATTCTTGGAAACTATAGATGGTGAGCTTAGGGAGTCCAACATTTACACATATAAATCAGGTATTGCAATTCTCCTAATCCCATGAGATACTAAGTAAACATGGGCTGAAAAAAATCCATTTTCTGTGAACAATGAACCTTCACCCAGGTCTACCTCCCAAGATAAGGAGTCCTCAGGGTGAGGGGTAAGGTTTGCATTCACAGAAGAGTGCCAGTACCCAAGTGGATATTGTGAAAATTTTGAGGACAGAATACCCTAGGTTGGGTGCAGATACTACAAACTCAAAAGTTTGAGTATCCTTTTATAAAACTCATAAGCTTTTAAGGAACAGATCATTAGCTTTGTATATCCTTTATGGTCCCTGAAAACATTGGATCCTTTGACAAAATCTTCTAGTTCAGACACAGGAAATGAAAGAGTATATAGAAGTGTCTATCCTCCTTATTTGTAGTAACTTGCATTTATTATAAACTTTCTGACCAATTTGCACTAATTTTATTAAGGCTGTCAAATACTTCTTTGCTAGTCAAATATGATTCAGATCTCTCATCTCAGACCAGATACAGAAAAACTGATTCAAGTATGTTTGCATCCATTTCCATTAGAAGAAAATATCTGTGCCTATAGTTAAGTCAAAGTCGAAGCTTTTTGAAGCTAGTAAAAGCAAAGATTTAGATGTCTCAGAACTTCTGAATCATAGTCTGGCTTTCTTTCCTGCCACTATTGAAGCAGTAGTCAAAAAGACACAAGCCAACAGTTTTCTATTCTGAGGCGGGGTAACATAAGTAAAAACTTTTCAAATTTTAGACACCACGAGCTCTGAGAAAACTTCATCTCCTACAGTACTGCTATGTTTCTATTGCTTTTTGAAGAACCTCAGGCTGGATTCAGAAGTATAAGAAAAGATGTATGATATTCTAACAGCAGAATGTCTAACATATATTCTATTGTTCTGACACTGTGTAAGCTTGCCACAGTGAACTGAATTCTGCATCCTCAGTTCTCCACTCTGTGCAAGAGCAAAGGAGACCTCCAGGAGTTTGGTGGGATCTTTAGCTACAGTTCTTCCCTGCAAAGTAGCCTCCTAAGTCACTCACCATTTGCCAAAGCTACACTCCTTTCTGAGACACAGGTTTCATTTAATTCTGTGATTCCAATGACTGATTGATGACCCTCGAAGGAAACACCACCAGTCAAGTCCAACTTTTTGCTCCGCCATTTATATCTAGAAGTCCATGCAAACTCAGACTGAAAAGTGGAGTCGTAGAGTCTATTGGAAGGTGGATACTTTCCCACCTTCACCCACTGTCCTTTCTTTCCCCTCTCTCTTCTCCAGCTCAAACACTCTAGCCGCTGCAATGTGAGACAGCACTGGGCTGCCTGCTCTGCTCTCCGCCAGCAGAGACAGGGAGAGCCGGTGACTGCCAGGCCCCAGATTGATGGCGTGTGGGAACACAAAGCCAGGGCTGCTGGCGGCCAAGTGCTTCTCCAAGGGGATCCCACATAATACACTTTCCAGATTGCTGGGCCTCCATCCAGCTGCACACTCCTGTGCCTGCCACTCTGTCTTCCCAGGCAAGGGGCCGAGGTGACCACGTAGGCCTGCACACCACGTGCGGACTCTTTTGCTGAGGCAGTGAGTGTGTCCAACTTGTTACCGTAAGAGGCAGCAGGGAGAGAAAGGCAACCCCACTCCCCCTCTCCGCAAAACCTCCCTCATCCCCTTCTGGGGTGGATGATTAAAACTGGATGAGGGCCAGCCTGAAAGGATCTGTGTTTTCCAGGGCTGACAGCCACTAAAATAGGTTATGTGAACGCAGTAAAAATGTTGCAGATAGCGTCTCCTCTGCCTCCAGCATGTCACCCTGAGTGCAACTGAGATTCCGATTCCTTCACCTCAGGGCACCTCTACAAGTGGCTGGAAACCCTTGCATCCTGCTCCACGTGGGAGTTGAGGGACCCTGTAACTGAGGAAGGACTGCCCTCCAAGCTTCAGAAGGACTAGAACCTGTCCTTAGGAGCTAAGGGAGGATCTTACCTTTTCTCCCCTCTCCTGGTAAGGAATGAAGTAGGCCATGCATAAGAATAAGAAAATAAGAAGAGGTTTAATGAATAATTTATTAAAATCTCATTGCACTGATACCTACAAATGAAATTTAAGATATCAGTAAAATCAGAAAGACAAGGACATTATAAATAAAGTTCCTCAGTAAACCACAAAGTGGGAGCTTTTTCATTCCAGGTGCTTAGATTACCTTATGCTTTGCTCTTACCTCTTCTGAGAAACCACTTGTGGAGAGTAAAAGAATTAAGAGTTATAAGCCCATAGAAACAAAAGCCATCAAGAAAGAAGGGATCTTTGGGAAAGACGGAGAGGAAATAAAGGGATGAAAATGGTTAAACTGGACATTAGATGCAAAATCCTCAATCCAAAAGGCAAGAAATAAACACTCGTATCAGTGAGACTCAGCAGCAGCAATGAAGGAAGTGCAGGAAGGCAAGGTAAAACCTTAAAGGATGGTTTCACTTCTTCACATGAGAAAAGAAACCACAGGGACTCGGATCATCACATACCCCATCTTCATCCCTGGTACAGCCTAGGAGCTTGTGCCAAGCAGCACTTAGAGACTGGTTTTCTATGAAACAAAAGTCTTATAGAAAATTTTATAAAAGATTTTTTGTAAGTTTTTGTCTTAGTTACTTTTTTCATTGCTGAGACAAAATACCCAACACCCACAAGTTAAAGGAGGGAAGTTTTTTTTAGCATACTGTTTGTGGAGGTTTCGCCATAGTTGGCAGGCTCCAAGGCAGGGTGACAGGGCGGCAGGGGCACACAGAGGAGAAACAGCTCATGGTAGGCAGAAGGCAGCAGCAGAAACAAGAAAAGCAACAGAAGCAGTGAGCCGCAGCTGCAGCTGCAGCAGCGAACCTGCCCTTTCTCTGTCCTTTTCAGTGTATCCCATCTCAGCTACAAGCCTACTGGCTGGTGCCACCAGCACGGGGCTTCCATATCCCTCTTATCCCCAGAATCACACCATTAATCCAGCCACCTTTGGAACTCACCTCTCATGACCATGTACTGTTTTGGGGCAACATCTAGATTCAAGCCATAAGAGTTTTATAGCCAAATGGTTTAGGAAAAGTAGGGCATCGAAAATGTGAATATTGCCATCCCAGAATAAAACACTAATGATTATAGAACTCCTGAGAACTTCTAAAGGCCAGCTCCTTGCTCTTTCATTTTTTGTCTGCCTCCAAGCATGCTGTGAATCATCTTAATTTCTCTCCATATACGATAAGAAAAAAACAACAAAAGACACCCCATACTTAAAGAAAGCCTCATATATCAAAGGTACGATCTCAAAAGATGCAAATGTTCATGGAGATGAAAAGAATCTTTAAAAAATAAAACCTCTATGTAATATCAGAAAGTTTCAGTGTTGTAGAAGGGAAGAAAATTCAACAAGAATAAAACAAAAGAAAACTATAATTTTTAAAAGGATCTAAGAGTCTTAGAAATTTGTGTAATTAATTGAATAAAACTGTAAACACTAGAAAAATAAAATTGAGGATATTTTAAGTTCTTCTAGCCAAGAAGCTATAACCCAGAAAACATCATCTTTATATTAATTTTTTTTAAAAAAAAGAAAAACATTTAAAACAATAAAAAAAATTATTGAAGGAATAATGGAACATTTTTCCCCAGACTGATCTAGGATATGTTTTCCCATTTAAATATCCCACTAAATGACATATAATAAGAATTCAGAAAATATAAATCATAAAATACTAATTATATCAAAACAAATTCTAAAATGTTTGATAGTAAAACTAAAGGCTTTCTATAAAGAAACAAGAATCTAATTTAAAAAATAATACATTCTAAAAGGCAGAGGTCAGTATATTTTTAAGAATCAAGAAATGTATTAAGAAACTAAAATTATCAAGCATGAATGTGACATTAAAATTTTAAGATAAAAGGCTTATAAATTTTATACACCAAGCATTCTTCTTGAGAACTCATTTGAAATTGTACTCCAACAAAGAAGGGTGGAAACCAAGAAAGAAAAGATGTTGGGTACAAGAAATGCTGAAACTACCCGGTTTTTTAAGTCTTCCTATGCAAACTGCTTAGCGAAAGTAATCTCAACTCTGAACTGGCAGCCAGTTGCTTACAAAAGAATGTTTTCAACACAAAAATATAGTAAAAATAAAAATTGTATTTTGTAAACACTTTCATGATACTAGAAATACATATGGTATTCCATGTATCAATAAAAAATAGAAAATGATCCCACATTCTGAGAAAAACAAACACATGTTTAAGAAAGATAAATTCTAACTATGAAACTAAGTAGAACATGTCTTACTTTCTTTAAACAATTAGTAGGCGAAAGAGCAAAAATGTCATTTTCTGTGGGGTGATAGATAACAGATTTTGGCAGATGGTATGAATAACAGGGTGAAGAAAAGGAAAAAATAATAGCACAGCCAACAGTTCCTTGATGAAGAATATTCACCTGTACATAATTGTGTTAACAGCTGTCACATTTTGAATTCAAAGATAACTTAGTTTTAGTTATAAAACAGAATTAGAATAGTAAAGCATTTTGAAAGTAGAAGTTGAACAGAGGCGCCCAGTCTACTCTGAACGCTAACATTCCAAATCACAAGACAACGAACAAGACAAAGGCTATCGTGGGATGTCAATGACCCAAGTGTCCAAGGTACAACTGATAGCCACACCTGTAGCTGTTAGAGGAGCAAAGCTCAAGAACACATCTGTCAGCCAAAATACAGGAGTAGATGGAGCAGAATTTGGAAGATTAAATTCTTTTCTAATGAAGCAGACATGACAATCACAAAAAACTAATGATAGATATATTTAAAAATAATTGTCCCTTAGAATCTGCTCTGTAATGAGCATGCAGGGAAACTTTATTCCTTTTCATAGCCTTTTCTCAGTGCTTCATTTTTACACTGCATTGTGTAAGTTGTTCCTGGAAAATATAAACAGAAGCAAAGCAGCAATGTTTATAGATCTGATTTAAAATATAACAGTGACATGATCAAACTCGTGGATTTTTTCTGCCCACCTACACTCCACTAACACAGTTCAGCACATGCATACATAGAGCAATTAAATAAGCAATGGTATAAAATAGAACATTAAATAGTATTAGAAGATGGAAATTTTCTCAGCCACTCATTTTTTGCTCTGGCCACCTTCACAGCTGTCAATCAGCAACAGAAACCTTCCAAACAGTCCAACAGCTGCTTTCATATGATTGATTTCTTTCAATTTTAATGACTCCCAGGGAAGCAGTAGATTTTAAAAATCAAAATTTGTTTCAATACTTTGGCCATCTTATTAACCACAGAAATATCCCACAAAACCTGTTCCCTTTCTATCGCACCTCCCTGTATTCTTGAACATTTTTGTCTCTTGAATAATATAATAGTGTCTACCTTTCCTTCTACCTTTGTGAGGAGTGTCAGTAAAACTCCTGGAAAGAAAGAAACTAAAGGCCTTGTTGACAGGGGCTGATATCATTAAGAATATAAAATGATTAAATGCTATGTAACCTACATATTTCAATTAATAAATTATACATTCATTTACTGTCGGTGTTTGTTTTAACTATGTTGACTGTCATTTAGGCTTGTCTTGAAACCTTGAAAGGTTTCTTCTTATGCCCTGTAGCTATGTTAGATTTATATTGCTAGATTGTTGTCCATTAATTCTAAAGTTCTACCAATTTACTGAAATGTTTGACATATCCTCCTGTTATGGAACATCGTCTGGAGAAAAGCCAACAGAAAAGTACAGATTTTTAAATTACTTATTGTTATTTCCAAATTTTAACACCTTCATCCAAAAGAAATGCATGATTTTATATCCTTTCTGTAACTTGTTGTTTTATTTGCTTATTTATCTATTTAGTTATTATCTATTTAGTTATTCATTTGTGTGCTAGGAATTAAACTAGGGATGATCCACCACTGATCTCTAGTCCCAGCATGTGTGATCCTCCTGCCTCAGCCTCTTGAGTAGCTGCAGTTACAGACCTGCACCTCCATACCTGGATTATTCCAGTACTTTTTAAAAATCAGTACTATGTAGAACACATTAATAGCTCTCCTTTGTTTTCCATGTAATTTAAAAGATGGAATTTTATTGTTCTAGTTTATAGAATGGATGAAAGCAATTTTTCAATAGAATAAAACTTATTGTATTTTTTATTTTCAACAAATAACATTACAGAAAAATTAACCCGAGTAGATTATGAGTCTGACTGTTGTTTTCTTTTCTGCAGTTTTGAGAGCTACTTGTTAGTTCTCACAGTTCTTTTTCTATTTTTATTTTTTATCTGTTTTGCTTTTAAAGTAGTAAAATACCACAGAACAAGAGGGAACAAAGCCAACTGAGACAGTGTAGTGAAACTGGTACAGAACTTCACAGCAGGATACCAGGATAGCAGTAATAGGTACCATAGTATATCTCGTTTTCTTCACAATAGTTGTTCTTTCAATCAGGTATATCAGAATAAATGGAAATAAAGAACATTATCGAACTTACCAAAACAGAATATTGAATAGAGCAATACTATTAATCAGAACAAAGCAAAACAGTGATAAAAAATATTTGCCTTCAAAGAGATAGTAGAAGGAAATCCCCCTTATTTGCTATATTGCATATAATCATCTTTGCAAGAGATACTCAGATTTCTGCTCCCATTTGCTAAGGTGGGGGGTGGATGTTTGAATCTCAGTCCATATGCTGGTAAGCTCACAGCCCCTTACCAGAGTGGCGAGCTGGTTGCTTAGTTCCCCAGTGCCCTAAGTTCCAACATGGCGGGGATCTCAGGAGAGGCTGATGGTTCTCGCCTTGGGGTGGCCACAGCTTGCCAGGCCACAACCACTTACCAGGGCAATGAGCTGGCTGCTTGGTTTCTGAGCACCCTAAGTTTCAACATGGTGCAGATCTCAGGAGATGTGGATGATTCTCACCTGGGGTGGCCATGGCTTTCCAGGCCACAGACACTTATGAGAGGGGCGAGCTGGCTGCCTGTTTTCCCAGCGCCCCAAGTTCCAACATGGGGTGGATCTCAGGAAACACTGATGGTTCGCACCCTGGGGTGGCCACTGCTTGCCAAGCCATAGCCATTTACCAGGGCATTGAGCTGGCTGCTTGGTTTCTGAGTGCCCTAAGTTTCAACATGAAGCAGATCTCAGGAGACACGGATGGTTCTCGCCCTGGGGTGGTCTCGAACAGGCCATTTCCAGGTGTGATTAAATCAGTATTTTATTTGGTGATTTGATCTATGTGGAGTATAAAGCATGAGAGAGAGAGTTCCTTTTGATTTACTTTAAATATCTTACTGAAATGAGATTCTATGATTGCCCTCTTACTGGACTATAAGCAAATGACTTCTTAACAGTTTGCCATCTGCCAGTTTCCTTTCAAATGTGGTCCATTCACCTCACACACTATCACCTATTGTTCTCTATAACCCAGAAAACAATTAGACAGTGCTTCTGAGTGCAAACATAACTCCCAGCATGAACGAGACTGGTTCCAATCACTCTAGCAAAACAAGACCCTACACATTCTGTTCTCAACTGCCCTTCCTGCCTTATCACTTCACAGTTAGATTGACCCAGGTCCGGTTTATTCTTACATCAAACACTCACTACTGAGCACACGGCAAACTTGAACTCATCCTCATAGCTCTACTGAAATGACCCCTGTGACTACCTAGCTATTTCACAGAATACTTTTCCTTCCTGCTTTTGACTTTATTGAACCAAGTTATTCTCTCCCCTGGAGGTGCCTCCCATCTCCTGCAGGTTTAACCAGCTCCACCCAACTAGTAAAATTCAGAAGCTCCCAAGTTTAGTCCCTGACTGTCTGCTTATCCTATTCTCTTGTCCCTTCCTAGGTGACCATAACCACCTCTGCAATACAAAGATCACATGTATGCAGACACCACAAAAGTCAACATTTTCACCCTAGACCATCATATTTAGCTCTGGACCCTATGAACTAAACTGCCAGCTTGGTGGTCTCAAAAGAACCTCAAAGTGAGCTTGTCAATAAACTTAATTTCCTCTCAAAGCCTGACCAACTCAGTAAATATCTGCTATCTCATTTTAAGAAACAAAATGATTTGCAAGCTGGGTAGTTACCATCATCCTCTAATCCCTTTACCTAACACAATAAGGATTTTTAAATCGTGCTTAAGTATCTCTCTGTGGTTTTCCAATATTCAGGTCCCAACCCATTAGCAAGTTTTACTATCAGTTGGAGCAGAATGTCAAAGATAAAGCTCAACACTCAGTGATAATAATGGCAACGTATCATTGCAATAAGGAAGTGTCCAAAGCAAACTGGATTCAGTTTGAATTTGAACAGAGGTAGTTGGGCATATTTTAAAGGAATAATAAAGAAAAGGGAGGGAGATGAGTGGGAATTTGTGAACCAGGAAAGTGAAATGTGAGGGGAAGGGAGTGAAACCCTACTGAATGGTTAACTAGAGTTTATCAAAGTTGACTGATGCTGCTATGCTCCCACAGAGGGAGGCAGAGGAGTCTCACTTCAGATGTTGGCTGGACAAACCAATTATTATGGTGATCTTGAATTTTCCTAGTCAGGCAATGTACCAAAGCATAGCCAACTCATTTGAATTCAAAAAATATTTGAGACAGTTCCTGTATTTCTGGACATTTAGAAAAACCTGATTTATGCAAGTACTTATTTCTGTCTAAGTCATTTAGGGGAGAACTCCTTTGAAGAACTGTATAAATTTTTTGGTAATTTTATTCAAGCATTATCATATGGGTAATACTAAATCAAGGGAAATAACATATGTATGTAATACAAACAATAGACTTGTACCTAAGCAAGCAGACAGATTCACATGGAGAAGTTTCAGTTTTTATTTTAAAAAATTTGCACTGGCTAAACTTACCTACTCAAAATGAGGAGTAATGAATTTTATTGATATTGGTAAAGAACAATTTTAAGACTTTCTTGTGTTGTGAAGAGGAGCCCTATTGGATTCATTTTAAGTGAGATACTAAGGCAACATTAACCAGCTATCCGGATGTCTCCAAAGCTTCCTCTTAGTGGGCAAAAAACATCCAATTTGTTTCCAACAATCTTTTTCCACTGGAGCCTAAAATAATTGCTTTTTATGTTCCCTGAGATTCTCAAGGGAGCCTGATAGCAGAGGGGAGTTAGAGAGCTAGAACAGAAAGACTAATAACTGAGGGGCAAGGATTAGAATAGAGGGATAGAAGAGGCAGGAGCTTGGAGGAGAGGACATAAAGGATGCAAAGAAACTAAGGAAAAGATCGAAGTGATACGAAGGAAGGAGAAGCAAATATGACGGGAAGGGAGATGTCTTAGGAAAGCCAGGATGGACAGATTTAGGTTTCTTCACAGAAGCCACGGAATTCCAAATTACCTTGTGTTACGCTACCAAGAAGGGCAGACAAGGGCTGTGTCTTAGCCATGTAAAGTATCAGTTAGAGAAGAGTGTTTCTGTTTGGATGAGAAGTTCCCACAGGAAAAGCAAACTCAGGAAACAAAAAGGACTCCCAAGGAGCCATGAGAGAAAAAGTAATCTTTTCTTCCATCTCAAGAGTCAGGAAATGAACCCCACTCTAGACAAGAAGCTAGAAAGCAAAACATTCAGTCCAAGAAGTCTAGAAAACTGACCCAGTTTCGGAAGTGTACACAGCACCCTAAGAACCAAGCTCCAGCCCTCAACATGCTTCATGGTTTGTGCAAAGCACTGAGACTCAGACTCATCATGGGATACCCAAGCATGCAAGCTGCCTAGCAACCAGAGCCAGGAAGCAGCCCAAGGGGCTGGGCTCGTGCTGAGGGCTCATAGGCAAGCCAGAACTCTTTTCTTTTAATGTAAATCAATGCAGTTGAGTAAAACTGAAAAAGATCAGAGTGCACGACACATAGTACATTTCGAACCATAAAATACTGTTAACTGTGGATCTTCATGTGTGTTTGTGTGTATGTTTGCTTGCCTCTATTCCTACGCACATACACGTTGCATTAGAATATTAAAATTATTTTTGAATCTAGGCCATGATCAAATGTTTCCTTCCACTTCTGTTTTCCACACCTCTATACAAGCACTGTCCAACATGTGATTAGAATTCTCCAGGATCAATAATATAATCAGTCAACACTACAATCACTGAACACTGCTCAGGACATACGACCCACTCAATGACTGTGAATGAATTATTCTATTTTAGGTTTTGAGTTGTGTGCTTACTAGTCTTCTCTGTAAGTTGTAATTTACATCCAACTTCTCTCCCCTCTGAATATTTGTCACAAAAATGTCAGTCTGCACAGTGCTTTCCAGTGCCAAGAATGCTTCACCACTGAGCTACATCCCCAGAATTGTTTCCTCTCATTTAAATGAGAAGCTATTTCCCCTTTTTACTGAACTAAAATTTTTAGAGCAAGGTCTGAGCTTGTGTTGTTAATCATGGTATCTGTTGAATATACATCTTACCGATAACAAATGCTTCTTGCAGTTTCTGAGTAAATGGGTGAAGGAATAAAAATCTGAATAGTGAAGTATTACAGTGTTACGAAGTTATATAACCAAAGACACGCATGACTATTTAATTGACAACACAACTAGTGGTTTGAAAATTGTTCTATTTTGTGTAATTCAATTATTTTGCTTAAAAAATGTTTGAAGAGGCTGGAGACATATCTCAGCGGCACAAACACCTGCATTGCAAGCACAAGGTCCTGAGTTCAACTCCTGGTCCCCCCCAAAAATGTTTATGTGTTTTGCTGCATCTACGCTTGAAGTTTTAGACACATGCTTACATTGAAAAGCAAACCAACTCATTAAATAACTCAGTGGAAAATGTTATGCATGTACAAATTACTTGCTCGCATGATTTTACTACTGTTTTATGCCAAATCCTAAGTGACTTTTTTACTTTCCAAATACAATGAAATATGTGTCTTATTTGAAAGCTTTCAATTCTCCATTAAGCTACCCTTTCACTATTTCCATTTTACCTGTGTTCACTCTGTCAAAACTATTACTTTAGCCTTCACTTTGTAATAATCTTAATGTAAAGTTGAGCTGCATAATTTGAACATTTTAAGCACATGATATTCTAGACATTGTGATTGTTCTACACTTAAAAGAATATATTCCAAAAAATTCTATTTTTGGCGTAGTTTAAAGCAAATTTCCTGGATCCCAGGATGAAAGGTACTAAAGCACTTATTGCAAAGTTTGATGTCACTTAACTTCATGGATGTAAGAATTTGAATTAAATTCAAATCTTCCCAAAGCAAACTATGCTTCTTTTGCTCTTTAAAAATTTACTTTAAAGTTCAACTATAAAAAGCTGAGATATACCATTCCTGTTCATGAATCAACTAAAATGTTTATCAATTAATTTATATAAATTAAGACTATTATAAATTTTCCTCAAAATGTCCATGGATTTAAAAATCATTGTTGTATATATTTTTCACTGACAGAGCTTTTACTATCTTAATAAGCCTATGAAATGCTTCAAAAATAGAGATCGACTTGTACAAAACTCTTAGCATTCAGCAGTTCTGTCTTGTTTTTATGTCTCACTTGCCTATGAACTACTGCAGTGACTGAAGTGATACTATAATTCATGAACTTCAGGTTCTCTTGAAAAATGCACAAACTCATAATTTTTCTATTTACATTCCTCAATTTAGTACTTTATTCAAACCTAAGTATTTGCCATCTTTGTGCCTGATCATGTTCCCGTGTTTACATTCTGTCATTTCTCAGTTCAACAAGAACTTCCTACAATGTCATCAATTTTGTTGTTTCGCTTCTTTATTTTTTATTTTAAAAACAAAAGAAGGATAAAAACAATATAGAATTTCAAAAATTGGAAATTAACACTTGTTAATATATTGCATATTGTTTTCTCGAAAATAGTTGTTCAGATTACAAGACTTAGGCATAAAAAGATGATCAATCAGACAATGAAAACACAAACCGTTATTTTTGATGAACTAACAGAGATTATAGTTATCTACATAGTTATCTGTATAGTTATCTATGTTGTATATGTTTACATACATACATATATATACTTACATATGTATATATATAAAATCTTTCCCCTTCTTTTTTTCTCCTTTCCCCTATCCTAGTTGCTCTTTCTTTTCTTTTCTTTTCTTTTCTTTTCTTTTCTTTTCTTTTCTTTTCTTTCTTTCTTTCTTTCTTTCTTTCTTTCTTTCTTTCTTTCTTTCTTTCTTTCTTTCTGTGACAGTATATCACTAAGTAGTTCAGGCTGGCCTTGAGCTCACTTTGTAATCCAGACTGGTCTGGAACTTGCAATGATCCTCCTGCTTCAGCCTCCCTAGTGCTGGGATTCCAAGCATGGGCCACCATGCCTGGCTGGCTCTTTTGAGCACTTTCTTTCCCTTTCATTTTTACGATATCTATTGTACATTTTGGATCCTACTTACTCTTTTTTTATTTACACTAGGAAAAAAATATGTTATTTATGCATGCAAGTCTGATTTATTTCACTTGCGTATGGTCTCTAGTTGCATCCATTTACTATACAAGATATTTTTTTAAAGAATAAAATTATTTTAAAAAATTAAATTGTTTTCTACAACAGTTCCATTTAAATTTATCATATGGCTCCCTAATGCCTCTCTATATAATGTAGAAATTCCTTCCATGCTATGTAAATTGGTGGGAAAAAAATAACTGAACCTCTCTCTTTTGTCCAATATGTATAGATACCAGTTTTGGAGAAACTCTATACTAAGTTGTAAATACGCAAAATGAGTCAGCTCTATTCAGCATGTAATCAAAGACTATCAAGCTATTTATGCAAATATAGTTCTGTTATGTTAATTACTTTCAGATTCAGATCACTTAGGGCAGAATGATAACCAGCTTTAAATGACTAAGACACTGATGTCACACTCTAGCACTTGTCACAGTACTAAGGTTAAATCTTGCAATGATTTTACACCTGTGCGCTATCAGGTGATAGTGCCTGTTTAGTAGATGCTTTGTTATCTGTTTATTAAGTACCTTATTTGTGTCAACTCACATCCCCCAAATATCTTTATCAGATAGTGATTGTCAGAATTCCCAGTTTTAAAGATGAGAAAAGTATAGTACAAAAAAGCAAAATTATGTCACAAAAAAGAAAAGCTAAGTAGCTCCGAAGTCAAGGTTCCCTTCAGGCATTCTGTGCCTAGACAGAATCTCCTCACCATTGTCGCATGTGGCGTCCATCGCCTTCCCAAGTTTCCAATGTGTGAGTTGGTGTCTGCAATGGTTGGAGACAAACCATGTCCTCTACATTCACATCTACCATTTATTAGCAAATTGCCTTGGAAAACACAACTGTCCTCAAATAAATGGACCATGCCACACTCACCTCGAGTGTACAGCACAGGAGGAGCAGTGACATCATGCTCCACATCCACGCCCAGCCTCTGCAGACTGTCTTCTACTGCTCTCATGTCATAACACCTCCAAACAAACACTTTGCACACCCTACCTGGGCATTTTTTTCATCCCTTAGCTTATATTTTAAGCCAGTTTATCATGAATCACTCTCAAATTTAATGACATGCACACATCACTTAAGAGACAGAAAGTTATTAAAACATTTCCTTTCCCCCTCTCTTGTTTGGAGCCCAGCAAGATAAGCAAAACCACTGGGCACAGGGACTCATTTACTTTTTTTCTCTTGATCAGCCCTGTCCTTCCAGTTTGCACAGAATTCTCCCACCTCACTTTCTTCTCACTTGCCTTGCTAAAAAGAATGCAAAACTCTAGAAAGTTATTCTATGCCGAGTAATTTCATATCCTTAATTTGAGTAAACCACAACTTTGAAAGCTTGCTTCTGGCCTGGGTCACAAATAAACTAATGCTAAAGCCAAAATGCAATTCAGGCCAAGATAAACCAAAAGCCCATTTACTTTCCACAATCTCACTAGAAATTACCCTTTGAGGGTGTAGTTTATTTTTTAAAATGAAATACTTAAAAGCCATATTTGTGCTTCTCACTAAAAATGAAAAAGATCCTGCTGTTCAATGGGTGGGAAATGAATATTCCTTCAATTTAGATTTGTTTTTTGTGTGGTGTAGAATAACATCCATTAGAAAACTGGCATTGACTTTTAGCCATTAACATGTTACCATCTGGGAATATTTAGTATTTAACAAATATTAAATTTGGTTTTATATTGACTTTTGGTCAAACAAAGTCAATTCTTAATCTTTTATTTTTCATCTTTGCGTAAGTTTGCAATGTCTTCTCACTTCCTTTTTGAGGGAAAAAAAACTTTCTCAAGTGGGACGAGGATCAAAGAGGAAGGGAGGGAAAGGAGAAGGAAAGAAAAGTGTATGAAAAATGAATTAAGATGTCATGTGTACATGCACCAATACATATATATATATATAGTGTAACTGCAAACATGCATTAACAAACATTTTTAAAACACATTCAAGATAAAATGTTTCATCCCATGCTCTAGAAAATATATCTGAAACAAGTCAACAGAACATTGTTTACTAGACAGTGACTAAAGTCACAGGTGTCCTACCTGCCAAGGAGTTGCTATGAGATGTGACCTCCCACCCACATGAATCCAAGGACAAAATAAAGAGGTAGTGCTTGCCCTTCCCTACCACAGTTCTTTCCTTCCTCCTGGATGTAAAGTCATCTCTCCTTTGGAGTTGAAACATGGGCAAGAGTGTAGCCTGGGGCAGTCTCAAAAGTGACACTTTCCCACAATACCTTGATGTTTCTCCAGTTGGCTGAAACTTGTCTACCTGCATTTTTTTCAGGAAGGACCTAGAAGAAAAACTCTTCTCTAGAATTTTCAATTCTGCAACAGTTACATCTGAAGAGTTAGGCCGAATATAAAACCAAAAGCACACAATGTCTCTGAGTTTCTTAAGTATGTTACTCCATCTTTTGGATTCAGTGTCAAAAAGTAATGGTGACAATATGATTTCATTTCACTTTTAAGTAATTTAAATCTTTTGCCTAATTACCAAAGGATTCTATTTCACTTTCTTTTTAAGGTTGCATCATTTTATTTCTCCACGTTGGCTCTGATAAGTCCATTGTCTCAGAAATGCAATGCATCCTGTCAACGTGTATTAGCAAGTAGTTTTTCATTTTAGAAAAGTTTTCTTGATTTACAATTTTTAGTATCTTTTCTTATTGTTTTTTTTCTTCAGAGTCTCCTATTATACGTTTATTGAACCTTCTTTTTTGTCTTATTTATTTAACATTTTATTTTGATTTTTAAAACGTTCATGTCTTATGTCATTATCTACTTTATTACTTTTTCTCATGTACTTGTCATTTCTGAAATTATTTTTTCTTATTTTCTTGTCTTTCTTTAATTTTGTTGCTGTTTTTTAAGGTTTCCTTTTTCTTCAAAAAGATGACTATTTTAAATCTTGATTTGTTTTCAAATATTTTTTAACTTTTTCATGATTTTTTTGGTATCAACTTAAAAGATTATAATTTTCATTAGCATTTAAAATGTGCTTTTCTGGTTTGTCTAGAAAGATATTATTTTGCTCCTTATCTACTTCTGTTGTTTAATAAATTCATATGGAACTTAACTGAATCATCTTCACACTGTAGTCTCAGTGAAAAGAGTTCCCTTCTATTTTGGAAAGCAGAAATGTACTAAGAGACAATTTCCACCTTTATGTGTCTATGCCCCTTCTCTTACTCTTCTATAGAAATGAGTTAAAATATTAATATTTGCGATATTTGACACGCACTGTCCCAGCTTCATCTGAAATATTTATTTTATTTTACTGTAGTATTCATAACCTGCTCAATTTTCACTCAAGTTGAAGCACTTTCTACTAAGAACGTGCCATATTGGAAAGTACACTGAATCTGGAGATTTCTAAAACCCATACTGTTCCAGTAGCACCAGCTGTCCCATCACTGTCCCCTCACACTAACTTGAAATTTGAGCTATTGAAGCTCCTTGCACATTTGTGATTGGCAATTGGGAATTTGCCTGTTATAATTTCCTGTGAATACCAATACTTTATTGTTTCGAAAACCTCCAGAGGTGCAGAGATTTTTTTTTCCCTATTTTTCTATACACATGGATTATAATACCAAATTAACTTGAGGCTCTTGGGGTTTGTAATTTGCACTTTGGATAACTCCAGTGACTGTCTTGTTGAGGTTTTTTGTATATTTTTTTAATTTCCTATTGTTGCTAATACTATCCACCGACTTCCCCTACTCCTTCATTTAAAAGCCCCTGCTCCTTTACTAATTGTTCAACACTTTTACACATCTTACCAAACTGTTTTCTAATCCAGAAACAGCAATTTTTAAGTATCATGAGTATTTTAATGGCAAACAATAATTAAGAGTTAACATCATTTCCATAAGAGAAAACATAGCTTTAACAAAAATACTTCATTCAATTTTGGATTAAACTTAAAAACAATAGGTCATTTATTCTTTTAATTCAATAAAAAAGGCTCCAAAAATAATGATAAAAGGAAACCAAGAAGTTACAATACAAAAGGTGTTATCCTTTTCAATAATAAGCTATTCTTTGAGATTATCTAATGTTTCAAAACAAATTTAGCTAAAAGGTGAAAAATCATGCATCTTTATCAGGAAATAAATATCTACAGTACTTCTAAAGGTCCTTGTTCATTATGTGTCCCACACAGAAACTTAACATTGGTTCTCATGGCTGCAATGTAAGTTATACTTTCCAAAGTCTCATGAAATGTACATAGTTCCTCAGTAAAAATACAGAAAATACAGAATTTTTGTTCTTGATTTCTGTTGATCAGAAAACAAGAATCCTGATCTCTCTGACTCAACTATTTTTATATATCCATTTATTTATTTATTTATCCAGATTGAGCTTAAACTTGTGATCTTCCTACCTTAGCTTCCCAGAGTGTTGGGATTATAGTCATCGACCACCAGGTCCAACTTCACCTTTGAGCTCCTTCCCTTACCTTTCTTACAAGCCCAAAGTGAGTATTAGTGAAAAGTCTCATAGGGCTTCAGAATAGCAACAGTTATTTGTTTTCTAGGATATCAATACATTTTCCAACAATAACAAGAAGTTTTCCAATAGAAGGGTAGAAAGCACAAAATTCTTTACATTCAAGCAGGATTTGGGAGCTATGCTCTTTTTGGAGCTCACTGAAAATAATACTGCCTGACAGCTTTAAGACTTGAGTGCTGATTGATCTGGACACATCTCGGGAATAAAAATGAGTTGTTCTTTACAGATAAATGGTACCATGCTGAGTTTTTATTTGGCATTTGGCAACACTCTTTGAATGAGGAATAACTGGGGTTGAAATATTTAATCTCTTTGAGAAAAATGTATTTTATTCATCTTCTAATATTCAGTACCTAATCAAGTGCCTGTCAAAGAGTAAAAACTGAAAACATTTGTTTAATTAAATAATGAATAAAAAGTGATGAGTGAATAAACAAGTATACAGAATTGAATCTTCAGAAAAGAAACATTTTTTGTCTCTTTAAATACTTAGCTTGGTTCTTGACTCTGTGCTAGCTGATGTCCCATATGGGATCAACCAGAGTGAACTTTGTTGCAGCAGCAAAGCTTTATGGTAACAGTAAAAGTGAACAGTCCCTATGGAACACTGTGTCCCCAGTAAGATACAAAATAGGCATGTGGGAAAATACTTCTTCCCTAAGTGCTTTCTGTACCAGGGTTTTATTTTAAAACCACAGGATTGATGGCCAATTTTGTTAGAGAATTTTGAAGTAGAGAATTTTACAACTGACTTTATGTCCAATACTTAAGGTCTTTCTACATAGAAGGCCACCATTTTTTCTCTCTTAGGTGATAAGCTTGTTGGATTTTTTTCTTTCCTTCTGACCTATACTGTGAAATTTGTGAATTACTGAAGAAAAAATATAATACACATGTAAAATTTACACAAGAAAGAATATGGAACATGATGTTTTAGCTTTTTTCAAACTATGCTCTGATGGAGAATGCCAAACAAATATTCTCCTTTCATTACAAACTCTCTAAATCTAAACAATCTAGAGAATATGGCCATGTAAAATAATTGCACTCACTAAAAATCTGAAATTTCGTTTTTGACCAAAGGTTCAAATACCTCACAAAGATTTCCAAAAGACTCAAAACATTATAAAGGATTTTCTCATTGTTTGCTCACTCCTTTTAAGCTAGAAATGAACAAAGGAAATTAGAAGAGTAAAGAAGACAGCAACAAAACAAGAGGGATGCCTTCAGCGATGACAAATGAATTAGCCATAGTCAAGTGTAAGTTCATTTTACTGTGGGTAATAATTTTAACATAAAATTCTAATGGAATGAATAATTTGTTCATACTTAACCCTTGCCAAGAAGAAAAGGGCAGGTTCTATCACAACAAAAATAACCAAGAGAGTTATCATATTTACTGAAGAACACAGAAACAATATAATTTCATACATCTTTGATTTTTAAAGGAAATTATACTTTTGTTAATTTCCATGATTTCCAGATTCCTACTTTATCTATTCATCTCACAAATGTAGAAAAAAAATATTGCCTGAGAATTATCAGAATACATTAGCTAGAAAAATATCAAACAATATGAACTTCTATTTGCATGCAAGGAAGAAGTTCTTTCATTACAATTACTTTATCAGATTCTGAGATACAAAACACTATGCTTGGAACATTTTACATCATCTGTGTTATCAGGTATACTCTTGTTTGTATTTAGAATGCTAACAACCCAGAGAAATCACATTCAATATAGGATAGTTACCAAAAATATTCAAAGGCATATGATTTACATATTCCACATGCAGTTTTTAATGTCATATGGAAAACTTCTTAAATTGGGAACTGCTAACACGGCTCAGCCATGCAAAGCTACTAGCCAAAATGAAGGACTATGAACTTACAGGAACTCATGGGATGCAATGAAAGCGGTCCTCACAGGAAAATTTATTGTCATGAATTCCTACATTAAGAAAACAGAATGAACACAAATAAACAACCTGATGCTATAGCTCAAATATCTAGAAAAAGAAGAGCAAGTCAAGCCCAAATCCAAAAGAAGGGAGGAAATTATAAAGGTCAGAGGGTAAATCAATGCCATAGAGACTAAGAAAACACAATACAAAGAATCAATGAATCAAAGAGTTGGTTCTTTGAAAGAACACAATGAAAGAGTATGAATTTTCTCTATAACCACCAATTTTGGTGACTACTGCACCTTTTCCTTTTGGCCTCTGAATTTTGAGGTTATTTTTTCCCTGTAATTTATCACTTTGTATTTGCTACATACAATATCTTGCTATCAACTTATCAATGAATGAAAGAAAATCCCAAATCAGGCACTTGTGATAATTTTAATGTCAGAACTGATTGTCAAGAAACATCTCCATTTATAAAAACATGATACATTTGCTTCTCTGTATAATGTGCTTAAAGTTAGAGAAAAATGACTCATCTACTCTTCAAACTCTCCCTGCTGACAAGTGAAACAGCTTTCATATAGACAGCACAATTGGGGACAGTGAGATTGTCCTCTTCCACTCACGGCTGAACCACTCACTTCCGCTCACCTGCACTTGAGTGATGTCCCAGGGCCAATCCTCAACCCCATCCCAGGGCTTAACAAGGGATGATCAAAATAAGGGAAAAAGAGACCCCTAAGCTGCCCTGGGAAATTCTGAAAAAATTCCAAACCAAGACATGTGCACAAGAGACTGCATAGCCTACTGTAATCTTCCCCAGCAGCTCATTAAAAATTCATACATATGGACTGCATTTTCTAGCATGCCATTGTCTTCATGGTGTCTCCTTTTTTTGCTGCTACCTCCTCATTATCTTGCTGCTATCTCCTGTGTCCTATGTTCAACTCTTTATTTGGTGCACACAAGAATCCATCTCCAGACTCTCAGTAACATCTTGGCAAGCCCAGCCAGGAAATAAAATACCTTTAGGGGAAAAAAATTTTCCCTTCTGTTCTCTTTCCCATATTGGTGTCCTTGACCACTCATTCTGGGGAGAGGTCAGATAGTTAAGAGGTGCTAGTGCTTTTACCTCTTGAAGACTCCCATGAGAGGATGATCCAGCCACAGAATGGAGCATTTAGGCTTTTGAAGGCACAAGAATACTTCTACACATTACACAGGTCTATGTTCTATGCTTGTGTGCTTCCCACTAACCTCTCTATAGCATAAGAATCTCTGCTGACTGACACAGAGACTTCCCAACTCCCTCCAGGTGTCACCATCTAGAAATCTTCCAAAAGTTCCCCCCAGAAGTATGGAAATAAGATTTCTCCACTCCCAGGTACTAACAATTGTCATCCTAAGATCTTCCTGCTGACCAGGTTCTAATGAAGGCCTGTAAGTAAGGTGGATCCCAAGGTTTCCAAAAAGAAAGGCACCCCCACAGCCCTCTAAACCACATCATCTGCCATCAAGGTAGAGAAGATGGACAATTGCACTCGCCTCTCCAGGGGAAAGCCAAAAACATCTGAGACACCAGAAACAAAGAGAACAGACCACAAACCAGTGGATGGCCTCAGTTTTCTTTTCAGAAAAAAAAAATACCCACTAACCTGCTAAGTCAAGTTCTAAGAAAGATGATGAACAACTATTACCTACACAAAAATTTAAATCTAACACAACTCATATTAAATTCTTCTCATCCAAATCTGACCAAGGACCATTTGCTTTACCTCTTCTTATCTTCCAACCAATGTACTGCTATGCCCATCCCAGCTTGACTCTGGGCTATTAGAAAGATGACTTTCCACCCCAAATACTAGCAGGGCCATCATTTTCAGTCATTGTCTTCAGATGGTCTATATGATTTTCAAGTAAACAGAATGCCAAGGGTATCTTTAACAAAAGGTTCTGTTATCTTCCTTCTAGCAAAATAACCTTACTCAGGTGTCTTTCACAAAACCACCCATTTAGGGCCCAATATCCATTTGCGCATTGCTTAAGTTCCAGGTGCCTCCCTTAATGTAATGAAAACTCAAGACTGGAGCCAGGAACAAAATTTAGACACATTAGAAGACTCTCTTTTGCAAACAAATCCTAAAAATAAAGCCTTCACAGGACTGTGCCAGTCTCCAGGTAACCTAAGCCATGTCCTTTGCTTGGCATAGTTTTCATGGAAGCTATCTCTCTATACATAAGAGTTAGGAAAAAAAAGCGTTGGGATAGTGCCAGGAAAGACCTTCCAATTGTACTTCTGTGTTCCCATGGCAGATTGCTTTCTGTCCACAATGAGCAATTGTTTGCTGGTGTCTGGCTATGAAAATTCAACAGAACAGGTATTAGTGGATACTCCCCGCCCCACCAAAATTATACAACCACAGGAGCTATTCTAGACATTTCTGTGAGCCCTTTCAATCTCTGACTGAAGCCACAGTGGCATGGATTTTATCTATCTGTGAAAATGAAAAACAGTAACCTTACCCATGTGTTAGCTATTGAAAATAATTTCTGCTTTGATACTTGAGAACTTTTCTTCCCATGTGGCACCAATTCCTACTAGTGTCTTCCAGCCAACTGACAGGAACATGTACCCTTGTTTATCTGGCCCCAGAGATCACCATCACACCTAATAACCAGTCTCTGCCAATCCCTTTAGCCACTAAGACAAGAACCAAATGAGTCATAAAACTCATTCCTCTCTTAGTAGGTCCAGGGGTAGTAACCGGTATAGACACTAAAATAAGGAGACTTAACAACACCCATCTTGTGTTACCAAAAGTTGTCTAGGGACCTGGCAGACAGGCCGGAAAAAATCAGGAGCATTGTCACCCTCCAAAAACAAATAGATTCACTAGCAGTAATAGTTCTACAAAGCCAGAAGAGGCTAGACCTTCAGACAGCTATAACAGGGAGATTATGTTTGTTCCTAGAAGAAAAGAGCTGTTTTTGTGTTATTAGGTCTGAAATAGAGATACAGCACAAAAGCTGAACTACTGAGTCATGGACAAAGAACGGAAATGAGGCATCCTGGTTACTTCCTCTGGGGGGGGGGGCTTTGTGAATGTTTCTCATACCCTTGCTCTTTGGACCATGCATACTTAAATGTTTTGGTCGAATTTGTTTCCTTTTGTTTAACGGCCATTAAATTACAGATGACAGTCCAAGCCAAGAACTAAAACTTGTCTCTGTATCTAGAACTCATCAATGCATCCTCAGAGATGTATGGTTCCTGTAGTCCCCTAGATCAGTCAAGGCAAGAGTTGCATGGACTTCACACTGGTGGGGTCAGTGCTCCTATTCGGCAGGAAGCAACTATAGAAGATGGACATGCTGCCTTCTAGCATCTCTTCAAGATTTCTGGAGACCAGATCTCTCATCAGGGGAATAATATAGACAGCACAATTATGGGACGTCCCCTCCGTTCACTACAGAATCACTCCTCTCCACTTATCTGAACCTAAGGATCACACTAAAGATAACCCTCAACTCTATCCCAGGGCTTATGATAGGGTGACTAAATAAGGGAAACAAAACCCCAAGTCAGCTCCAGAAAATTCCAAAGCAAAACACATGGCAGTAGACCTCCCTACATAACCTGTGGTAGTCTTTCTCCCCCTGGAACTCATTAAAAATTCATGCATGTAGACTGTGTCTTACACATACAATTATAACAGAGTAAATTATCAGAAAAGATATGCAGAATGGATAAGGCACAGATGACTCAGAACCCTCTCAGTTACATCAATTACACTCTGAAAAACCCCAGGGGAGGCACTTTAGAGCAAGCACAAGGTTTAAACACTTGCACCCCATGCCCTCAGTGCTCATACCATTTTCTTTCCACAGAGTAAGCCCACCCGTCCTAGCATACTATCACCTTAATAAGCTTTGCTGCCACCTTCTTACCATCAAGTGCTGTTCAATTCTCTTCCTTTACAGAAAAGAATCTGAAAACCCATCCCCAGGTCCAGTAACACTCAGGAACTGATTGAGTATAAACCACTCTCTTTAGATATTTAGAACAGTACAGTTTGAAATTTAATCATTTGCTAATATGTGTTTAATATTTTAAGTGTCATATATGTATCAAAACATCACAGCACCTCAGTAATACGTGCAATTTTATGTTCTGATGTATCAGTCAAAATAAATTTAATTACACATATATCTTCGCTTCATCTAATTAGTAATACTTAAATACTTGTTGTGTGTGGGCCTAAGATACATACAAAACTATTGATGTAACATAAAATAAGGAACATAAAATAAGAATATCATCTGCATTAGTATGGTGAAGAATTATTGTATTAGGTAAGAAGAAAAGGATGTAGGATAAGTCAAAATGAATAGATTTGCAAAGATACACTGCTGGGACTGTCACAGTAAAAACCAGGATTAAATCTAAGACAGGAGAACGATTTATTCCAACATTACACACACCACCACCTCTAGGAACAAAGCTTCAAGTTAACAGTGTGAGCCCCTGAGGGACACATTTCCCAAAGACATGGTTTTCCAAAGGTTCCTACTATGAACAGATTTTTCAAGCCTTTTAAAGTCCCCAAAAGGAAGGAGGAGCTTCCTCAAGGGAACAAAATGGAAAACTCTTCCACAAGTTTCAAGTGGACAAAATGGAAAACTCTTCCACAAGTTTCAAGTGTAATTTTCAATGAGATAAAGGAACTTCCCGCAAGAATTAGGTACTGTCTCATTCCCAGCCTTCACATGTAAGAGGCCAAAGGTCCAGAATGCCTGACATACATTTTAACATTTTGTTCAGTAGTTACAGGCAAAAAAAATGCTAAGCCAGACACAGAGACCAATGATAAACGGCTGTGAAGGGGACTTAACATAGCCCTACACGACTAACACTCCTATTTCACAAATCCTGAGCTACCGTACTAGGTCACACACCCCAATTAATTGAAGTCAAACAACCCAAAAGCTCTTTACATGCAAATGTGGCCTCTTCGGAGAAGCTTCAGTCCACAGAATGATGCCTGTGTGTGGACACACCAGCTCCTGGGGGCTCAGCAATGGTTGGGAAGTTAAATTTTATCTTAAAAACAACAGAAAATATTAGAAGACTTTGAAGCAGGGCATTGTCATGCTAAAGTCTAGTCACTGAGGAAAACATGAAACATCCTAGAGAATTACTTAGAAGCAGTAGGCGCACAGGCCTACTGACATAAATTTATTGCCCATACACAACCTAAAGCAGTGATTAAGAGAATAAATTTTTTTATCACTTGTAACAGCAATTAATAGGAAGAAACCCATACTTTTAACATTTCCTTAAGGTAGCTGTGATTTGCATAACTTTAAAGGATCTTTGCCACATAATTAGAATAAAATATTTTGCCTGATATTAAATCCTAGATCATATCTCTCTTGAAGTTAATTATAGGAGTTAAAAGGGCTGCTTTCCTTTAGATTTGGTCTGGGACTCTATTAGATTATTATTTCCAAAGTGGGTATTAATAAACATGTCACTGTCTCACAGAAACCTTTTCTTGATCTCTCATATTTGTGACCCTGGTGTTGCATCTTGTATGTGAGACCTTTTCATACAATTTCTATTGAATTGAATTACTTGAACAATGTAATGTCAAGTTGCTTTTATGCAACAAATGCTTCCATGATAAGCAACTTTTCCTCTCTTCTTCCTAGGATAAGACAAAGATAAATGTGCATGCATTTATGAAAAAGAAAACCCCTCCCCATTACCAAATGATGCAAGACAAGTGAGAAATAAAACTGTGTTATAAACTTTAAAGATGAACATTTTCACGTAAATAGAACATTATGTAATGATACCTTTAGAATTCCCTTTTTTATTCAAAGAAAATTAGCAGGCCGAGAGATTATGAATTTATTGTTTCAGTTCTCTGTGCCCCAAACACTTATTAATGAGAAGCAGGATATTTATATTGAAATGACACGGAACCAATAAAAATAATATTAATGTCCCTTTGGACCAAAAGTGGAACCAATTTAGAGCCAGGGGGCATCAAGCATAGGCAACCGATTTAAAAAGGAGATGATGTCAAAGATGTGACTCCTGTTGAGCTGAGAAATCTGTCTGTGTTGGGAAGGAGAGGTCACAGCTCATAAAATAGGGGTCTCAACTGAATTTTCCAGGCCCTACACAAAAATATGTGTGATTTCTCCTCTGCAGTGTGGTTTTTAAAGCTGTCAGAGGAAGCAATGAAAGACCCCCATAAAGGCTCACTGGATAATGACCCCAAAATCTTTACATCTTGGGGTATTAATAGAAATTAACAAAATTAGCTATGCCCTAAACACACCAGGATATGCATTCTTTACATAAAAAAAATTTTTCAGTAGCCTTTCTGGAAAAGTCTCCAGAACTTCCACTGAGGATTCCTCAGGAAAGCACAGACACAGAAGCCCAATTTAACAGCCAGTGATGCTCTAAACTGACAGTGCCAGACAGAACACGATGGTCCCACACCTAGGAGACGCCCATCCAGGCATCCATCCCACACATGAGCAGCTCTTCCCCTCTGCAGGCTAGGACGTGTGCTGCTACCAAGAGTGGGGAGATGTCAGCCCACATCTCCTGCCCCACTACTGCTCCCAGAAAGAAAAACCCCTTCCTTTGCAAAATCCCATGCCACGGTACTGTATTGGCTTTTGCACACCTTGCTCAGCAAGACCTCGTTGGGTAATGCCATGTAATTTCTCATTCTGTGAAATTACTTACACAACCTGAAAATTATCTGCTATAAAATAATACTGTGCAACAACATAAGGAGGCAATTCCTCTCCAATAAAAGAATTTTGACCAATCTGACTATGCAAACATTAAAGGCTAATGAAAGATAGTGTACTTATGATCAATCAATCAATACACACATGCATACTTAAAATGATGCCACACAAATACAGTAATTTTTAAAAATTACATTTTCTATTCAAATCACATAAAAATAATTTAATATAAAAATTATTCATATGTTTATTTTTATATATTCCCAGAGTAAGTATCTATAAAAGGGAATTTTGTCTAACTTGGAAATATGAACTGTTAGGGATGCTGTTTAGACTGAACTACTCAATTACAACATTCATTTAGTAAATTTATTTGCATGCAAATACTTCCACAGTATACTATACAAATTAACTAAAAACAGCCCTGTCTACCTGTGTCATAAGGTCAGTGCTTTCAAACCTTTCCTCCACATTTTGCCACAATTCTTATTGACTTACAGCCACTTTTGTCATGTAATGAACCTACCATCCTTAAAACCTTCAATTTTGTCTTTGTTGACCTCTTTATTCTAAAAAGCTAATCTGAAAGTTATTTTTGTTTGGCCTATGTTACATTCTTAAAGTGAAAGAAACAAATCCAGACATGTAGTTTAGTTTTACACACCTGAGCTAGTTAGTTATGATCACTGCCATCCAGCCTTTTCTGTTCTTCCTCTGATGTCACTCCCAAGTCTGTTTCTGTAAACAAAAGTACATATTGAGTTAAAATAAGCTACTTAGAATAGTCAGTGGTATAGTTTTTATGAAAACAGAAAATAAAAATTAATAATAAAATTTTACTTTTATTTCCCCAATGAAGAATTTAAATGAAGCCTAGTCTTTAGATGAATGTTTATTTTGTTAGTTTTAATGCTTTTAATTATCCAAGACTTCAACAAATCACCTGGAGAGACACTAGGTGTCAACAGCTTTAAGGCAAACACACATCTCAAAGATCTGTCCACAAGTTCATCCTCTTAGTGTAAATCAACAAACCCTTAGAAACAAAATTTAAAATCACTACAGAAGCATAAATTCACACTCCACACTCATCTGTACCTGTAAATAGCAACTTTAAACATCCTGCTACACAAATTGTTAAGCTTTAAGTTCTCAAAATTGTTACTTTTCACACCTTTAATGAATATCCTGTTCTTTATATTCAAAATGTTTTAATTATTCTAACAAATTTATTTTTTCATTGTAAAACTTAGTTATGTGAAAAATCTCTTAATTATGACTATCTTTCCTTAAACAGGGCTCCCTCTCCCCAGGACTTGGTACTTCGACTTTTCTACTGCATCTTCAGTACTTAAAGTATTTCTTTACTTGGCTCTTTCTCCTGGACAAGAGAAGATAACCTTTTGAATTATCTCTGTATAAGTAGTCTTTATTTGTTTTATTCAATAATTATTGATTTCCTGGCAAGTGCTAGGCACTGGGGTCTTAAGAGTGTCAATCAAAGGTGTCAGGAATGGATTTTCTCTAGGTAATACTGGAGCAGAGACTTAGAGTGAGATCAGTGAGTGGAGGGCAGCAAGGGGTTGAGAGCACAAAAACCAAGCAAAAGAGGAAGAGAAGTGTGGCACGGGCTGCCCGAGCTTGTTGGTGAACACGGGGATTGGTGAGAAGGACATCACCAGCAGTGTGGTAATGTCAGAGAAAGGGCACCAATAGGCACGGGCTAAAGATGGGAAGGCAGAGGTCACATTACTAAAGTTTATTTGTAATTTTAAGATGCTCAGATTTCAGTGCTTGAAAGAGTGGTTCCTGCCCGCATTTGTATTGGAGGTAGATATTCGTAAATGTGAACAGAGGATGAGCATGAAGGGTACAGAAAGAAACAGAGGTAGACAAGTTAGGAGAAAGTAACAGTGCAGAGTAAAGATAATGCAGTGTCCGGTATAGAATGAAGTTTTATTACATCAATAAACGTACCCATCTGAGCCCCTGAAGGAATGAAATCTGTTCACTGACAGAGATCTCAAATGAGATGTGCAATGAATGACAGGACTGTTTAAATTACTTTATTTAAATTAATTTATTTTGTAGGTTTTCTGTTTTACATCTTCCTACGTCGAAAGAACTCATTTAGATGTTTTGTTTAAATGTTTTGCTGAGAAGCAACCAGATTCATCTACAGATAAAATCAGAGCTGGGGTGGTAGTGCAGTGGTACAGCATGTGTTTAGCACATAGGAGGCCTTGGGTTTAATTCCTCACACCAAAAAATAGAAATAAAGAACAACAAGTTACTTGTATGAGTAAGTACTTTTGGGTTGATAGCTTGTGGTCACTATCCTACAAGATAACTGATAACTAAAAAGTACGATGTTACCTCCACAGTTAGGAAAATATATTTATTATATATTATAATTATATATATTTATTATATTTGTTATCACAGACCTGATCACATGATTGACTTTTAGTCATTAAGTGGTACATGGAATAAAACACAAATTAGATACAGCTAATCGATAGTGTACCCTCATAAAATTAAAATAATTTTTCTCTTTTTTTCCCTTTCCTTTCCTTTTTTTTTTTTTTTTAACAGACTGGGTCTCACTATGTTGCACAACCCGGACAAGCACTCCTGGCCTCTGAAATTGAGCCACAATAAAACTCCTCCTACTAAATTGTTTATTTTAGGTACTTGGTCAGAGCAACCAAAAGCTGACCAGAACAGAAATGACAGGAAGCAACATGATGTTTGGTTTTGGAAGGTACTTTTTGAAGTAACACTGCATATACTTATAACTAATACTTGTGAATTCAGAGCTGCGAAAACAAAGAATCCGGGCTGTTATCTGAATAGGCAGCTTTCAGATCTCTGCCTGGTTTTCGTACCTAGTCCCAAAATTCTGAAAATGAAGGCAGCCATTCTGAAGTGTATGCTAAATACTAGGATATGCAAAAATTAATTTCCCCTAATTCTCTTTGTAATTTTTGTGTCGTTTGGTTACAGGAAGAATACAAACGCCTTGTTAAAGGGTATTCTGAGCCAAGCCTGGTGGTGCAAGTCTGCGATCCCAGCAAGAAGTGAATGGGCTGCCACAAGTTTAAGGCGAGGCTAAAATATGTAGCTGGACCTCCATCATAAAAGAAAGAGAGAGAGAGAGAGAGAGAGAGAGAGAGAGAGAGAGAGAGAGAGAGAGAGAGAGAAAGAAAGAGGAAAGGAAAGAAAAGAAAAGAAAAGAAAAAGAAAAAGAAAAAAATATATTCGGTTTGGTGGTAGGTTTATAAGAGGGATAAAACAGCAAATTTTTGCCACAAAACGATGTTTGAAAAGTCGGAACCAGTGTATTACGAATCCATCCAGAAACACTGGCGGGTTGACCTCTGTATTATTTTCTGCACTCCGTTTTCTGTGGCTGCGATTCACGCAGCCCAGGGCGGGTGCATTCCCTGACACCGGGAACCCTGCAGTCACCCCGGCCTCAAATGCACCTTCCCGCCTTCTGCAGCCCACACCGAGTCCGGTCTCCAACTGCGGCCCCAACGCCCCGCCTCCCGCCCGTTCGCGCATGCGCCGCCGAGCTCCTGAGCGCCGGAAGCATCTGTCCCTCCGTCCCTCCGTCCATCCGTCGTCCCTCCGTCGTCCCTCCGTCGCGCGGGGGCTCGGGCACTGGCGGCGAGTGTGGACTCCGAGGCTCGGCTTCGCGGCGGCACCGTGGATGCGTCTCCTCCGTGGCAGGTGGAAGCGACTGGTCCTGCCCCCGGCACCGCGGCGTGGCGCTGCCTGGCGCCCTCGTGCGGCCGGAGAAGGCCTGGCCTGGCCTGGCCTCGGAGCCGCCTGGCCTCGGAGCCGCCTGGCCTCGGAGCCGCCTGGCCGGGAAGTCCACGCCCATCCACGACTAGGCAGCTGCGCGCAGATCTGCGTGAAATGCGGGAAACGGACGGTAACTTACAGCATAGCAGACGTTAGCATGGGCAGTGGTGTCCACCACCCTCCCCAGCGGCAGATCTGGCCCTCTCCCCGTCCATCCGAAACCGCTCCCTTTGCCTTTGGGACTCCCCTCCTTAAGTTGCGACATGGCAATTGAAAATGGCACAATTGAGACAGAAAACGCGCAGAAAGCAGCATTGGCACCCACCCCCCAACTCCCCATCTCAGGGCTATCTGCCTCTCTGCTGTGCATTAATTAACCTAATTGGCGCGTCCCTGTTTGGGTGACTACAGGGTCTCTTCCAGGCACCTTCCAGATCTGCCTTCCACTGCAGGCAGGGAATGGTGTGGATGCTTGAGGGCTGGGCAGGCAGGTTATGCAGAGAGGGGGGATCCTGCAGATGGAAATGGGAGGTTGGGAGTCTCTGCCGCCCTGCTCTCCTGGGGCCTTCATTCCAGCGAAGTGCTCAGCGCAGTCAGCAGCAGGCACATTGGCCCTTCTCCTGATGAAGAGAGTTGAGGGTGCCGGATCTGGGGAGGATGATGGCGCCACCTTCTCTTTCACAGGCTTAACTTTGAATTTTATGTTTAACCCCCTTGCGGGCCTGGTATTCCAAGAGCAAAAACATGCCCGTCCGGTGGTCATACTTCCTGAGCCTCAGGTTTTCTGTGATTCTGTGACTCTTAGTGGGCCAGCCCTAGTCATGCTACCCAGGATTACTGTGTTTGTTTGGAGAGCAGCTCAGGAGAAGGACGAGAAGGTACACCCAAGTGGAGCCACGAGTGCCCTCCCTGCTTTAGTGCTGGCTTGGTTGCGGGATTGTGGGTGAGAAGCTTTCGGTTTACAATGTATAGGGCAGAAGATAAGGAGAACAGGAGTGCCTTCCCTCCCAGAAGTGCTGCACCAGCGGCCTGCCCTTTCTGTAGAAAGGAGTGTGTGCCTCAACTCAAAAAGTTAACACAGAATCATTCGGGGGTAAAATACAGTGCTGTGCAGACACACAAGATCACATTCTGCTTGGGAACAAACTTCTTTGCTAACCAAGCATCAGTAATCTTGACATTTCCTCAGGGATCCAATATGACGTCAGGTTTGATTGAGGTCTCTGTGGACAAAACCTTGGCCCTGGAAATGCTGCATGGCACCTGCAATCTGGAGAAATAGTCTCAGTTCTGCCTCCTCAGTGCTACCTGCTCAGTGAGCATGTCTATGGGCCCTGACATATTGCCTCAGGTTCCCAAACTCATCTTTTTTGCATCAGGTATGGTTTATGTGTCTCAAAGACCTCCAGTGGTTGGACGACTTTTGGGTGCTGTAGTTTCTTTAAGAGCTCTCCCTCAGCAGTAATGAAGCCAGGTTCCAGTTTCATCTTTTGTAGAATCTTAATAGTGACCCATGTCTCAGTAGCAAGATGTTTCTGCCAGTAGGAAATTAGCAAAACCACCTTCAGCAATGGTGCTCCACCCTTGATAGTTTGGAGTGAGGTTCTTTCCCTGGAAGCTGGCTGTGGGGCACATCCCTGGTAATATTTCAGTGTACTGAACACCCAGACTGGGTATTTTGTAGCTGAAACATGTGCCAAAGGAAGCTGTTCTCAGGAAACAGCATGGAAGAGGCCAGGATCCTCATATCCCATTCAAGAGCACCCACTTGACCCAACTGCCTACCATTAGGCTACTCATCCTAAAGGGCTCATGGCCTCCTCCTTAGTGCCTGGGCTTGTCAGCCAAGCTCTCCACACATGGGGCTTTATGGAACATTTAAGATCCAGACCGTAAAACCATAAACAAGTTTTCCTTCAAGGGGCGCAGGAAGGATTAGGATGTGAAGGCTGTCAGCCATGGTTTTCTGCCTGACCACCTGTCCTGCCCTTGGCCCTGGCAGGGGCCCACCAGAAGAGGGAAGTGCTTGCACCTGCCAGGTCCTGGAAACTGTGGGCTGAGGTACACAGTGAGGGGCAGGGTCACAGCAAGCAGTTCTGTGTGGGTGACCCACAGCAGCTTGCCTGTGAGTTACAAGACACCACCAGGAAAACCAGAGAGATACAGAAAGCAAGTGACAGTCACTGGCCCATAGTGCTCAGAAAGAAGCAGGAGCCCCCAGCTGAGCAGTAGAGAGCACTAGAGAATGGTGGGACTGGCAGACCAGAGAGCACACACACTTCCCAAAGATTCTGCTGATTGTTACCCCTTACAGATGAGCCTAGGTTCCCCATGGTTCTGGAGTACAGACCTGATATTTATGTGCTCTCTCAATAAGACCTGGCAACTAAGTAACAAAATATGTGTCATAGCCAGATGGGGTGACACACACCGGTAAGCCCACCCTTCAGGAGGCTGAGGCAAGGTCAAGACTGGCCTGACCTACATAGGGGATCAAGTCCAAAGTGCACAATCTCAAAAAAATAATTGGTGTGTGTGTGTGTGTGTACATATGTCACAGCAAGACAAGTGAAATACAGCAGTCAATTCAATGGAGTCAGGCTGGGTTTGTGGGGTGTCTGTTAGAAATCAACTGTTACATGGCTGCCTAGTGACATCAGTAATAAAAGGTGACACCTTGAATGCAAGCAGTGGCACACACCTGTAATGCCAGCTTCCTGGGAGGCTGAGGCAAAAGAATCATAAGTTCAAGGCTGTTTGGGGAAAGTTAGTGAGACCCTGTCTCAAAAAATAATAAAAGGGCCGGGAAGGTAGTGGGGTAGTAGAGTATCTCTGGATGACATTCCCAGCACCACAAAAACCAAAGCAAGAAGATGTCCCCAACACCACAAAAACCAAAGCAAGAAGGCTGGCATAGGCTTTCTGGGCTCACATCTGTATTTGAAGCACCTCACATGGGTCATTTCAAGTATCTCAGAAGCCCTGTGACAAGGCACTGTACTACTCCCAATGGTGCTAAAGAGGACTCAGGCCCTGGGTCAGCGCATCAATACGTGGGACCAATGCTTGGTCAACTTTCACACATGAAAAGTGCTCCAGACCCTTGGAAGTCCCTAGAAATGAAGCCCTTTTTCTCACATCCTACCCCACTACCTTTAAATTGCGAAAATCTTCACAAATGTGTGCTTATTCTTTTGAGTTTCTTGATATGTGGAAAGAGCTTCGTAAGCTACTACCTCAGGTGTACAGAAATCTAGAATTTATGTCCATCATGAAGCATGTATTTGTCACTTAGTAGGTATTCAACAGGCATTTCTGGTTGATGGAGTCAATGATCCTTTTTCATTTCTCTCATTTTAGAGGAAGTTAAGCCTTTGGAGGAAGTTAGACATTTGGTATAAATATCAAAGGATTGTCTGAACTGATCCTGAGAATGGTAACATTGTAACACAGGAAAGTAAAGGAAGAATTCCTGTTCTTCTAGGAACCCCTCCCTGCCAAAGAAGCACATAAACACTCAAATCTTTGCAAGAAGAACGGGCAAGCTTTTGCAAGGCCCTGATAGGGAAAGCAACTGAGTACTTCTGAGGTGCAGTACACTGGTACTGGATTGCTTTGTATGTATCAGTGCTTTGGTTGGTGGGCTTCATCATGCCTAGGAGATGCTGCTCTCTGAATAACTCATTTCATTTTTTTTATTCTTTTTAATTTTCAAGTTTTATTTTTCATCGGACTTACAAAAATTTTGCCAAGAAATTGGATATGTGGTTTTTTTACTATTTTGTCATGCAGAAGGGTAATTTTGAGTCTTATGTAGGAAAATGAATGCACCTTAAAACCATAACGTTAAGTGAAATAAATCAGACACTTAAGGTTAAATATTGCATGGTTTATCTTACACGAGAAGTGCACAATATAAATACACTAAAAAGCAAATAAGAGATTCAAAATAGAAAACAGAAAGAACGTTTGCAGAATGGAATTAGACCAAGATGTGGGGTGAGAAAGGAAATGGGAAGGGGAATAAAAAAAGAAGATCTATAAGGTATCAACTCCCCATGATGAATGCAAGTAGTCATTATGCACTGCAAACATGTAAAAATAAAAAAGTTTTAGAAGAGAAATAACAAAAGCAAATGAATATGGCGACAGCTAACCCATTGTGTCCACCTGAGCAAGGAATGCCCAGCTGAATCTGATCAGCAAAGCTCTGGCTGAAGGGATTTACTGAAGACAGAAGATCCCCCCCGGGGTAGATTTGTCACCTGAATGGTATAAAAGGAAGATGAACAGGGAAGACTTACTGCTTTTTGTTCAGAGTGTCTGCTGATCTACGCAGACTGTTCAGCCTTCTGATACAGACAGAGGGCAATACCGTGAGCTCCAGCCCTTTTGACTGGCTCCTTAGGATCTGCAGTGTGCAGACAGCGCTTTTGCACGTTTCTGCACCTTTCTCTGTGGGCAGCTATCATAAGCCAGTCTTGTAGGCTGCATTATATACAGCTTGCATTATATATGTTTCTCTAATGAGAACGTCATCAATTTTCAAATTCCCAGATCTTAGGACAAGTCTTTTTTTTTTTTTTTTTTTTTTGTACCGGGCATTGAACTCACAACCTTACGCTTACCAGGCAAGGGCTTGTATCGTGAGCTAAATCCCCGGATGAGGACAAGTCTTACTACTGGGGGTCAAGCTAGTACAATTCCAATCTGAAGAAAAATCTGAAAAGAAAATTTTCATTTTTTAGAGTATAAACAAAAATCCAAATGCAACTAACTTGTACACATTGTTTCTTGAGAAGTCCCATGTCCTCATCTGCCTCTAAAATATACTTTTTCATACTGTAGCACAATATTACAATAGTATTCTATATGTTCTATCTTTGCCATTCTTGTGAACAAATTTAATTATCTATTGATTTTTCTACATTTTTATTAGTATTACTAACTTTGATTCACTTAACAATGTTTATTACATGTTTTTTCCAAGAAAACATTGCTTTTAATAAGATTCTGCAGGGATATGAATTTTAAGATTAACAAAATTTATTCTAATTATTTTAATATAAATATTCTCAACAGAATTGTTTCTGCATTCTAAAGACATGGGCTTTACATTACTTTAGACTAAAAACTATTTTTATTTCAATAAGATCTCTTTTCATGGCCCTAGTAGCTTCAGATTTGTTTTATTAGTCCTTGTATAAACATCATCAATTTACATGAAAAGCGATGGTCTTAAGTAAGCTCAGTGTTCCGTGTAAAAATAGTGTAAGTTTAGGTCCACACTAAATACAAGGAGTATACAATGACATGAGATAGGAAATAAACACACAGCAAAATATTTTTTATCAACAAAATGGTGAAGTTTAAACTTTTTAAGACAAGAGAAAGAAAAAAAGCAAGAAGCAGTGGAGTTGGAGCATTGAGACCCATTTTTTCATAAGGGTTCCTTTATCATTTGACACCCATGAATTTTACATACGGTTTAAAATAATGATTCTAAGCTGTAATCTGGGAACCTTTGCAGTTCAAGATTCATCTAAGGGCTCCAAGTAGCCAAATATACTAACTGTTCTTTTCTAGTTTTACTTTCATTCTCCTCTAAGTGTCTAGTGTTTTTCAGAGGTGTGATATATCATAATGCCACCATTTTACTGATGAACAGGGCATAGTGCTAATTGCTATTAGAATATATGTGCAGATTTGTATTTAAACCTTTCCGGTTTAATTTCTAATACAGTAGTATTAATAGATACCACCTACTTAAAGCAAAATATCAGAGTAAGACTAGCAGCAAAATACAGCATGGCTGAGACCTAGAATCAAGATACCTGGAAAACAATTTGGTGAGGAGAAAAAGGGGAGTATATCTCAAGGAATTGGAGGGAGGGGCCAGGAAAACTAGAAACTACAGAGAAGCTGGAGAAATAGAACAACACAGAGAAAAGGACGAGGCCATCTGGAAGGCTCACTCCAGCTCCCAAGGAGCTAACACACGATAGGTCCAGAGAGCATCACCAGCTACAGGGAGAAACAGCAGACCAGGCCAGTAGAGCCAGCCCCAGGAAAAACCCACGGTTACTGTAAACTGTATGGGATTCTACTCAGAAACTGACACTTTCCGTGGAGCACAGTAAAGAAATTAAAAATACCATGGGCGGGCCAGGGATTTAGCTCAGTGGCATAAGCACCAGCCTGGCAAGTGCAAGGTCGTGAGTTCGATCCCCTGTACCACAAGAAAAAAAAATACCATGGACATTTTGACACATACAGTACACAGTGAAGACACTGAATATTAAGACAAATTGGAATTTTCAAAGGAAAGTAAATTGGGGAGAAAAATTATAAAAATAAAAAAGTCTTTAGATATAGGAAGTACAAGGCAAGCGATGCTAATAAAAAAATCAAAATCAAAAAATATCCAGATTTTGGAGAAAAATTTCAGAATCCCAAAAAGTTGCCTCAATAAAAGAAACTGTAACCAATGAATACATATTTTCTAACAATGATGAAAGCAAGATTGTGATGAAATAATTCTTCCAAAGTGTTGAGATAATACCAATTTAGACTTAGGTATCACCCAACAAAAAATGTTTTTCTTCAAGAATGGCATTTGTAACAGAAATAGTTAATCAATTAAGACTATGTATGACAAAAGAGTAAACTATACGTCAGAAAGGACCCAAAAAAACAGCGTTTGAGATTCAAGAAGAGATAACAAGCACAACACAAAATAAACAGAAGGAAGAATAAATGGAGCAAATATTTTTAGTCTGAAACAATAATACCGAGTGGTAATGAGGTCAAAGTAAAAGATAATAAGAGCTCCAAAATTCAGGAAAACGAAACGCGAGTCAATAGGAGTTAGAGAACAGGGTCTACACGGTCTTATTTCAAGGGATGATCAAAGAGGTACTGATGAACGCTGAGCTTCGTTGGGATACGCTGAACTATGAAGACAAGTCACTAAAGACAGACGATTAAACTACCATTTATGATTTCCAATGTCAGTTTATACCATATTGTAAAACTTCATACAGTATGTCCTTTAAATTGATAGTTGGAAACTAATAGAATCAAACAGTGGTTGTAATACTAACTAATCATCTAAAAGAGAAGCAGTGAAGAAAAAGAGGGGCACAGAGGAAGCAAAGACTAAAATGGTAAATCCAAGTAATCACTGGGTTAAACTCAGTTCAAAGCATTTAGAGACATTCACAAAGTCAACAAGCTTAGAGAGGCACAGGATAAATAATGGAAACGTAAAAACTTCAAAACTAGAGATAAGAGCTTTAAAAATGAAGCAAAGTTACATTCAGGAAACACTACCAAGAAGAAACTGGACATCTGTAATATTTACTAGAATATGCTTCAAGAACTAATATTAGATCTGTAGAGTACACTATATAAACAATCATACATTTTTAGTTAAGAAGTAAATGTATAAAACAAGGTAACTTCAAAATATCTAAAGTAATAACTAAAATACATAAAAGAAGGGATTGACATCTACTTCCATACTAGGAGAGGAACACCATGCCTCTTACAGACTGTGAAACTGGAGGATATTCTTTTTTTTTTAATTTTTAAATTTTATTTTACAGAGAATAAAACAAAAGAGGACAGAACAAAGCAGATCAGAACAGAACAATGTAAGCAACACAGCACTTCACAGCAAGACAATTGGATATTAACAGTAGCTACCTAATGTCTCTTTGAAATAGTTGAGCATAGCTTCACACACAATAATATCAAACATAAAATAGAATAAAACCATTCAAGAGAATGAAAGTATTACAAGGCATTCTGAACCAAATAACAGAAAGTGAACAATGGCTACTATAATAACTCATTTTCCATAAAAAATTTGTTTCTGCTATCATACATATTAAAATCCAATAAGACACAACATGATAGAACCAATGGTAATAGAAAAACAAAAGCATGGTAGGACTTCAGAGATGATATTAAATCAGCAATGGCTGCCATAATGTCTTGTTTTCTTCAGAGTAGCTGTTCATACCATCACACATAATAAGGTCAAACAAAACAGAATAAAACCATTCCAACCAATGAATGAAAACATTATAAGGCTTCAAAGCAATGTAATGGGGAACCATGATTACCATAAAATCTTAGGTACTCTTACCATTTCTTACACTAGGGAGACTATACGGTATTAATACATGTGAGTTTGATTTATTTCACTTATGAGTATGGACTCAAGTTGCATGCATTTATTTATAAATATCTCAATGTGATCATTCTTTATAGCTGAGTAGTACTCCATTGTATAAAAGTACCACAATTTTTTTACCCATTCCCTAGAGGATATTCTTTAAATCTAATTAGAAACAAATCTGATTAATGTCTGAAAAACCTTGTACTATATAATTAGAAAATACATTTCTCAAGAGGAATTGAATATTACTTAAATTGATAACACTCTGGTCCTTAGGAAAGTATCAACAGCTTCCAAAAAATTATATGATGCAGAGTTCACACTCTTATAGCAATGTACTTAAAATAAAAAACAAATGACTTATGAAAACACATTAGGAAAATTAATTGTGCATCTGAATAAAATGTTCAAAGAAAAAAATCAAAGAAATTTCAGAATAATAATTAGAAATTAACAGAATAAAAATGCTATACAATAATACATTGGTTCACAAACACTTCTTTTTTTATTTAAAGAGAAAAAACATGTAAAGGGTAGAGATAATACAGAATTTTTAAAAAAAAGATAAACAGTAAGAAATCACTAGTTGATAAATTACATATTGTCCTCTTAGAAATAGTTGCTCAAGTTACAAAATTAAAGCATACAAAGTACACAGTCAAACAGTGAGACTAAACAGCTACGCATGCATGAATCTCTGCATGTATTTCTATACTTTCTGTATTAGAGGGAAGAACAAAACTTAGCCAGACAAAACAAAACAAATTCCTATAAAAACATGAAACCAAAAAGTCATATAAAACCACAGTACAAGGTGATCTACAATGATTACTGTGTTGTTTCTTAATATCTTCAACAGAATGTCTACATCATCAGGCATAATTGAATATAGCAGTATAATTGAGTATAGCAGTAAATAATAATAGTAGTAAAAAATAAAACATTGTAGGCAGTATAAAACTTCAAAGGCAGGTAATAATCAAAACATAGTGGATATTCTAGTGAATCTTGCCATCTTAAGTGCAGTTGCCTATACTCTCAGACTTGGTACTATCAATCATAACAGCTTTGAATAAAATCTATCAATACAAAACTGTGATCCAACAAACCAGATTCGATTATGATCAATCATGGTAAAACAGTGTAGGTTTTATGGAGCTTTAGATTATGTTAATAAGAAATTAAGGATGATTACCATACTATATCCTGTTATTTTTGGGATTACTGTCTGTGTCCTCAAATCTAGTACAGGTAGAATGACTGGAACAGAATATAATACATCTAAGCAGAGTTGTGTGAGTAATGTGGGTTTTAAATCCTGGTGCACTATTAACAATATAGTGTATCAAGGCCATCTATGTTAGAGTTTCTAGTTATCCTTCTCTGCCTCATTTCTGCCATGCTATTTTCCTGGCTTTGTCTACTTTTCTCCTTCATTCTACTGCCTGTCTCACTCATTGAGGCATTTCTGCTACTGTTCCTAAAATCCTGGTATTTTTTTTTTCTCTCTCTCTAAAATGTCCTTCAGTATTCTCTGTAGGGTTGGATTGGTGGTCACAAACTCACCCAGTTCCTCTTTGTCATGGAAGCATCTTGTTTCTCCATCAACTTCTAGTGACAGTTTTGCAAGGTACATCAATCTGGGTTGGAGGTTATTCACTTTCAGGGCTTGGAATACTTCACTCCAAGCTCCTCTTGATCTGATGGTCTGTGACGAGAAGTCAGCTGTGATTGTGATGGGCTTACCTTTATAGGTAATCTGTTTCTTTTCTCTGATGACTTTTAATATTCTGTTTTTATATTGAATTTCTGGCATCTTGATTATTATATGTCTGGGTGTAGGTCTGTTTTGGTTGTAGGTGGCTGGGGTTCTGTATGCCTCACACAACTGAATGTGATTTTCTTTTACCATGCTTGTGAAGTTTTCCTTAATTATTTCCATAAATAGCCTTTGTAATTTGCCTGTATGTATTCCTGCTTCTTCGTTCACATTTCTTATTCTTAAATTGTAG